>JAOXJP010040090.1:0-30776 GCA_025762735.1 Platanus orientalis
AACACTATTGTTATAAATAAAAAAAAAAAAAAAAAAAAAAAAAAATAAAAAAAAAAAAAAAGGAAAAGAAAAGAAAAAGAAAATCACTATATAACACAGAGAAACATACACAATATGTTTAAAAATATTCCACCATGTTTGTTGTAATTTTCTGATTATTTCATTTTCTGTAATTTTTTATTGAAAATTTAAGAAAAATTTAAAAATACAGAAAAACATGAGAAACATGCACAATATGTTTCAATGTGTTCTAATATGCTTCCTATATTTTTTCAAAAGTTTTGGCATTTTTTCAATATTATTTATTTATTTAATAAATGTATAAATACAAATAAAAATAAAAATAAAAAATTATTTCAGAAATTTACCAAATTGGCATATTATGTAGATGATAGGATATAATATCTCTCATAAAACAACAGACCATACAATACCCATTTGGTGTGGTTTTTTATTTCTTTAATTTTTAAATTTAAAAAAAAAATACTAAATATTTTTTATTTTCTGAAAATGTTTTTCAACTCCATGGAAGTGTAGATCTGCCATATATGTATAGATTGGAGCTAAACTAAGGGACTTACCAAAGTTGTTGACGAAGTTTGGGTTTCGGCTTTGATCTTTTGATCTGGCCTAAATAGGCGTTTTTGATTTGAAAGGACTGAAGTGGAGTTCTAGATTTGTCTAATAGAAGTTAGTTCTATAAATATCTGAAGAAACACAATGATCTATAGGGTTTTTGTGAATTTTCTATACAGCTTATTAACCCAAAAATCAGCATTTTACGTATAAGTTTTCATGATATTGATCGGCACGTGCTGTGTTACTTAAATTTTTAAAACTATAGTGGGGTTTTGAACCCCACCCCTGTGGTACTGGTATGATATGTGTGGTACGAACAACCAAAACTTTAAAACATGTTTGGGACTCGATTAGAAACAAGGGGGATGAAGTTGGCTCCATAGAAGAAGGGCTCTCTTTCCATAGGCGATAAAGTTACTTTAATTTTGAGTGTTCTCTCTTCACTGCCTATATATATATTGTGTCCCATTTTAAGATATTGGCCTCCCATGTAACTAATTTGGAAAATGAAATTCCAAAGGGATTTTCCTGGGAAGGAAGCAGGGATGGGAAAGAACTACTATTCTTATGGAGTGGAAAAATTATGTAAATTGAGTGTGGGGTTGGGTCAGGTACTCAGGTTGACCAGTAAGGACATTCTGGAGGCAAGGTTTTTGAGATTTGGGATAGAGGGGAATGGTCTTTGGAGAGGGGTTATTGAAGGTAAAATTGGGTGTGAGGATAAGTGGTAGGAGTGGGGAGGCCTTGTCTTGTTGCAAGGTAAGGGTTTGGGAGGGAGTTGGTACATGCAATGGAGATTTTAAGGAGGGGTAATATGTTTAAGCTGGAGTTGAGGATATATAGAAGGACCATACTTGTAGGGAAGCTTGATAAAAGGTGGGAAGCACGTTTCCCATGTTTGGGAAGCATGGTGATGGGACAAGGAGCTACATGGTGCTGATCATGATTAAGCATCCTTGCTTCCCTAAAGAGTATTTCTCATGGAGAGGTGTTAAAATGGGATCTGGATGCACGTTTTCCATTTTCTATTTACTCTTCAATAAATTGAAGGGGTGGGGTGTCAGATTAAAGGTGTGGAAGGATCAATGGTGGTAAGGATAATATTCTTAAGATGAATTTATCTCAGATATAAGAGAATATCCATAAGATAATGTTGTTTACCCACTTTGATTTGGCATGGATTCTCATGGAGAAGGTTAAGGATCTTATGGTTGGTTGGTTATGCTTGACATTTCTTGAAGGTACTTTAAAAAGTGTCCCCTTTGACATTAAGTTGAGATTTTTGGAAGGAGGGATACGAGAAATTTCCAACAAAATGGAAAAAGTCAAACAATTTTTGGCATTATCAAACTCGAAATATGAGATATCTTCACTGAAAGCAATCTCTACCTTCCATATTTTATTTACTGATGAGATTAAAGAATCTAACTTTTGGGAAGTGGCAATATACTCTTGTATTATATAAGTTTTAATATAACAAAGAATAAAGTCATGCAACTGTTACTTGGATATTCATTCCAAATTTGTCCTTGTGTATAAAAATAATTGTGTTGGTGAGTTATGACATTTTAATTGTTTAATCCTGATTGCTTTGGGCTTCAGTTGTATATTTCTAATGTACTTGCTCAATTACTACTGTTAACTTACAATTAAAGATCTTGGTTCCAATGCTTGCAATTTGGTATCGACTTGCACCCATCATGTTATCAAGACTTGTGTGAGTCACTACTTGTACCCATGTCCCCCAAAACTCCGACATCTTGGCCGAAATTGGTACCTGCTTTATGCTCTTTATTTCTAAATTGCCACCAGTCACTACAAAATAAGTTCCTTGTCTTTAAGCATTGTCTACTTCTCCCATCTCCAAATTGGCAAAATGTAATAATTTTATTTTCAATATTTGTGCACATTTTAATTTTCTATGCTTGTCATGTGTTTTTGGTCTTCCTTTGTCCTTTTTTTTTCGACAAGGCAATCGTAAAAATGCTCATGACTCATTCATACTTTCCATTCCTACTGTCACATTTATTTTCTTGCATCAATACCTTCTTGTTATCAGTGAACTAACCAACTCTCTCAAAACTTTAAGGTATTGGGAGATGCAGGTTTTAATCTACTTCTACCCCTCCCCTTAGGAGAAACACTGTTCTCTCTTGGGAACAGTTGGAGAACTAGGTGCGAGTCCACAACACATGTACACACGTGCAGTACTACAACCGGGAGAATACTTTTACTTTCAGCAACCTGGCTTGGCTCTGATAACATGTTATCAGTGAATTAACTCCCAAAACCTTAAGGTGTTATGGGATACAAGAATTAATATACTTCAACACTTACTTTGCAATGGAATATTGGTACTTATAAAAGATTCGTTTATTTTCTACTTCTCTGTATTTATAACACTTGCGGTCAATCTTATCAGGTTTAGTTCTCAGCTTATTACTAAGTATTCCCTTTGCACATCCTGCCCTTGTCTGCATGCCTTGTTTACCCCAATTCCACCCCAATGAAGAATATGATTAACATTGCCATAGATCCAAAAGAAGGCATGCCTCAAACCATGGGAACCATGTCCTGGTATATATTTGCACTGACTTACAATTATTTATACAATTTCCCCCTTTTCTTTCCTAATATGTAACTACAATACTCTAGTGCTTAAAATGCAATATGGTTTATAGTGATGAAATATTGGATTTCCTTAAATTCCCTTTTTGAATTCACAGGTACCGTGCCATTACTAGTGCATACTACCGAGGAGCAGTGGGTGCATTGCTTGTGTACGATGTCACCCGTCATTCCACTTTTGAGAATGTTGAGAGGTGGTTGAAGGAACTGAGGGACCACACAGACCCCAACATTGTTGTGATGCTCATTGGGAACAAGTCTGACCTCCGTCACCTTGTGGCTGTTTCTACTGAGGATGGTAAATCCTTTGCGGAGAGGGAGTCCCTCTATTTCATGGAGACGTCTGCTTTGGAAGCAACCAATGTTGACAATGCCTTCGCTGAGGTCCTGACCCAGATCTACCGCATTGTGAGCAAGAAAGCTGTAGAGACGGGTGATGATGGAGCTGCTTCTGGTGTTCCCAGCAAAGGGGAGAAAATAAATGTCGATGATGTGTCTACGCTGAAGAGAGTTGGGTGCTGCTCAAACTAGGGTTTGGGAAAGTGAATGTATGTGTTGAAGAATGTGGCTGGGTCTTTTGCTGCGTCTGTTGCTTCTGTGTACACCATGGTTTTGTGTTGAGACTTTCTCAGGGGCACCAACCAGGAAAAGAGAGCAGGGAAGGAGTCCTTTTAATACTTTTATTTTCTGTGTTGAACAAGAGGAGCTTGAATAGGGGGTAGGATGTCACGTTTGTTGCTTTTATTTAGATTATGGATTGGGGTCGAAATTGCATGCGACCCGTTTGATTGGATTCTTGTACTGATTTCTTCAAAAGAGAGCTATATTGCTTTGTTAAGTTGTATTTCAACCTGAATTTTGATTTGCTGGGGCTGTTAAAGATTTGCATTCCTAGATAGATTTGTCAAAATATAGTTTGAACCCAGGGGAAGGATTTCCTAATTTGGCTACAAAAATGCTACTGGTCTGCTAGGGGATTAGATCACTATGGCTCACGGCTAGATTTGCCAGGCTCTCATGGCCACTTGATTGGCATGTCAGTTAGACTGGCTTGTAGTGCCTTTGCTTAGGATTGGAATCTTTGGTCTCTCTTAACTGGCTGTAGTGCTTCAGTCTATAGAAGAACATTACTCCGGGATTGGTTTATAGTTGAAGACAATGCAGCCAAAATTTTGATAAATTATATAATTATGGATGTTGACATTGATACATAGTATCTGAGGGCTTGAAACATCTGCTCTCTCAATTTTTTTGGTAACCACTCCCATTGTAGTTTGAGTCGGATTAAACTGAAAATGGGGCCGCTACATTTTGAAGGTTTTTTCCCCCAAATTCAGGTAAATTTTGATATTTTTTTTATTTGATTTCATCTTTGCTTGTTTTTTTCAAAAAAGAACAAGAAAAAAAAAAGGCGTATAGGCACATATAGGTGCATAGTTTGTGTGCCAGTGTTGTGATGATTTGAGTGTTAATATCTACTGCTGATCCATGCAATGATCAGTTATCCATTATATAGGTAGTTGAACAGCATGCATTGTTTGCACTTTCTTTGTAGTCAATAATGCTTTATGACAGATTTTTTGTGTGTATTTGTAAGGTTTGCTTATCTTTGAAAGGAGTTTTTAATGCGTATCCGGACGTACCTCTACATTCTTACGATAATGTCTTAAAAACTTTCTACTAATGGTTGTAGTCATTAGATCAGAAAAAGATCCAACCGCTGAGGTATAAACTTCCAAAAGGTAGTTTCCTTCTCCATCAGGAGAGGATTTTGGATCATGATGAAGACTTCTATACAGGAGAGATTTCCATGAGAGACGTGTGGCTGCTATATGTGGTTTATTCTGAATTTTGAGAGAAGGTGAGAAGAGTTTATATTTTTAAAGAGAGGTACAATTGTAATGGATTCTTTGGCTTTTTGGGGCTTGCGATTGTGCTGAGAAGAGGGGGAGGTTATTTATGTTGTAACATGTATTTCTTTGGTTATGGTGAAGAATGGCCGGTACCATCGGACGTAGGCAATTTGGCCAATAGACAAAGTCCTGTCTTGTGTGCCCCTGCTTATGTTTTTAATTTTCTTTGTTGCTGAAATTGTTTGTGTTGGGAAAGTGTCTTGAATTCAACTCAAATGCAGCTCGTTTGTGCGATTAGGAAAGTAACCCTGCATGATCCCTTTGACTGTATTTTGACTCGATACAGGTCTAAGGGCTTGAAACTTTTTTTTTGGGCATGCGTGGGGATGGGGGGTGTTACTTTGGGGTTTTTGGCTCACACTGGATTATAGGGTTTCTTGGGATACGTATTACTAAAGAGTTCTTTGAGGTTTTTCTTTAAGGTTTTGTCTTGGGGTTTTGGGAGCTAATCGTTGCACATTTTGTAATATTTGTTTTTTATTTTAGTGGAAGTTTTTGATTGTCTTCACCCGTGGATATGACAATCTTATTGAACCACATTAAATATTGTATTGTGTGATTGTTCTGTACTGTTTTCTCATTTTGTTTAAAGCTTGAATGCGATCTTATTATGTCCCAATAGTATGTTGAATGAAGGGGCTCAAATCCCACTGCATGGTATATCATGGTTTTTTCCGGTGCACCAATTTTACGCACCAATTTTTCCTTCTTTTTATATAAATTATATATTTCTTACTTTATGTTGTTTGCAATAAATAGACTTTACCCAATACATAGAATATTTTTAGATATTTAGGTAGCATAATCTTACCAATTATGCAATGAGATTCTCTATATGTAATTTCTTATTAGAATAATAAAATCATTGGAAGTTTACTCAAAATTGTGTGTTTTGCATGATTAGGACACCCATCCCTTCTTAAAACATGGGTTTGATAGGACTTGGGTCCTATCATTTGGTATTAGAACTCTTTCCTGGATATGTCAAGGAAGACAAAGACGACGATAGAGAAATGCATGGAAAACCTAAAAGAAGATTGGAATCAAATGAACTCTAGGTTCGATCTGATCCAATAAATTTTGGAGGGCCTTGGTAACACCAATGGGAGGGACACAGGGACCGAAGAATCTAAAGTTGACAATCCATGTGATCAGAATGACGGTAAGATTTAGCTGTGTTTTGCCCGAATTGATTTTTCACGTTATGATGGACATAATCCATCAGAGTTTATTTACAAATCTGAACAGTTCTTTCGTTATCATCTAACGGCTAAAAACGAAAATGCTCTTTTTACTTCATTCGATATGGATAGGGTTGCATCAACGTGGTTTCAAGGGTATAACCGTGCGAACCCCGATCTAACATGGAAGAAAATGATAAAAGCCTTGTTGGCCCGTTTTGGATCTACTGACTATAAAAATCTTGATGGCAGGTTGGTTAAGCTACAACAAGGTTCAAGAACCGTACAAAGTTACCAAGATGAATTTGAACGCCTTGCTAATCGTGTCGAGAGATGGTTAGATAGGGCTTTAGTGCACATGTTCATCCAAGGATTGCGAGACAAGATTGACCAAGAAATATTGATTTTCCAACCATCATCATTGTTGGATGCAATGGGATTAGCTCATCATCATGAATAAAAGATTGCTTGATTACAAAGGTTAAGCCTTGCTGTGTTTGCACATCCTTCCCCATCATCTGGATCATCCATGGGTCTAATGCGATAGGTGGTTCAGAATCTGCAGCTATCATTATTGCACTCCCAAAGGTACCCCTTGGGGTGATCACTGTTCCCATAAAAAGAATTTCGGTTGATGAAACGAGGGTATGAAGTGAACGGGATATGTTACTGCTGTGATGAACGATTCACACCGGGGCATCGTTGCAAGAAAATGCAAATTTTCTTGATCGAAGAAAACAAGAGCATTGGAACAACGGAAGATGTGACCGAGAATGAAGTTCTTACTTTCACACCATGAAGACATGTCGTGCTTTAGAGAGGGGGCAAGGTTAGGCACCAATTTTGCCTTCTTTTTATAAAAAAAAAATATATATATTTCTTACTTTGTTAGCAATAAATGGGTCTTACCCACTACGTAGAATATCTTTAGATATTAGGTAATATTATCTTGCGAATAATGCAATGAGATTCTTTATATGTAATCCCTTAACAGAATAATGAAATCATTGAAAGCTTATTCAAAATTACAGCCTTCCCTTCTTAAGACGAGGGTTTGATAGGACTCGGTCCTATCAGCCAACACCTGATGATTTCCCACTTATACAAATACTTAAAAACTCGACTACAAGGACTGTAAACCCTATCCACCTAGATGAAAGAATCATATCCAGCAAATGGGTACATTTGTCAACACAGGGTGCACCATCCTCTGGTAGTTTTCACAGGAAATATGAGCATGCGGATTCGAAAGGGGTTCTTTTTTGGGCATGGGGTTGAAGTGAACCCTGTTCTAACAATAGTCCAAGCACATAGTTTCAAATTAAGGTGCTGGTAAGCTCATTTTGGCATCGCAAACATAGTTGTGGATTGGATTCATGTCTAATAAGACAGCCGTTTCAAAATTTTTAAAGTCGTGAATCATGATGGTTCAACGAGACCGTCCACTTTAGCAATGGGATCTCATAATTGATACCGAGCCAATGGTTCTTCAATGGGGATAATCTCTAGTTTTATTTCTAGAAGGGCAATGGATAAGGCAAAGAAGGTCAATGGTGACGTATTTTGGTTACAAAGGGTGCACTCCCTGACAAGCCCAATTTACACGAGGAGACCAAGCAGGAGACCCTTATTACATACCCAACTAGGGATGGGCATGCGTCAGTCTAGTCCAAGCCCAGCCCGAAAAGCCCAACCCAAACAAGACCTGAAAAGTGCTTGGGTCCAGCCCAAGGCCTAAACTTTTTTTAGGGTCGGGGTTAGGCTTAGGTCAGCCTATCTTGGGCCTGACCCGAGGCATATATATATTATTAAGTCTTATAAAATTATCAATATTTTATAGCTTAATTGGTAAAAAAATATTTTTGCAAAAGGTCTTGGTGCGACTGGTAACACTCACCTTCAATGACACATTAACATTATGCCCAAATTTTATTTGACCAAAACTAACCATAATTTTTTGTTTTTAAAAATGATGGTTTTTATTTTTATTTTTATATATTTTAATTTCCCCATCTTCTTCTTCCATCTCTAAAAGCAACAATGATGATTTATTTGAATATATAATTATTTTCCAGGTCCAACAATCGTGTTCTTCTTGGTTTGTTACTCTATTTTAAGCTATTTTTTCAAGATCTCTGTTGTTATATTTTTTCCATCAGAAACCTCATTCTTAAGGATCTTTGTTGTAATATTTCCATTGAAAATCCTTAACTTGATGTAGCTTGTATTAGAGTTTGATTTTTTCATAGTAGACAATAAAAGGCCTTATGCAGGAGAATTCTTTCTCCAATATAATCATTTGGAACTCTCATAAGCTTCTCATCATTGGGAAAAGTCAAAACTAATGGCTGCCAACAAAAACAAAGACAAATGGTGGAAGGCGATATTCAACTTTAGTGTTTAAACGAAAAGTATAACAGAAAAAAGACTAAAAAACACATATTAATAAATACCAAAATCATTGCAAATAGGGGTATTTAAATCTTTTAATGAACTCCAACTAAACTGAACAAAGAAGGAAGAAAATAAGACGACTCTTCTAGGCTACTATACTCTAGTGTTGTGGTTCCATCGCTTCCTCTCTTTGTGTTTTCTGACGAGACACATGCGCCATCCTTTCTAAGCATGTTTTCCAGCAAAACGAATCCTCCCTTTGCATTCTGACATATATATTATTGGGGTGCGGTGCGGGGGAGTCACTTTCAAGTGGAGGAGAAAAAATGGCGACTATTGAGATCAAAAAAAAGGAGGAAGAAGATGAGAAAATTATGAAATGACCTCTTTCACCTTAAATATCATCATTTGAATTTAGAAAGCAAAAAAATTATGGGTATTTTGTGTCCAAATAAAGTTGGGTACGTTACTAACGTGCCATTGAGGGTGAGTACACTAGCATTGTCCTTTAAATATATAATTTTCTAAGCTTTTAAAAATTAATAAAATCTTGTAACTCAAATGTATAGAGAATTACTATATTATAGAATAGGTCTTAAGTTCAAATCTCAATCTTAATATTAATGTTGTGAAATTCATGGGCTAGCTCGAGGCCTGATGAAATCAATAGGGCTGGGCTAAGGCCTAAATATTAACAAAATTTCGAGCCTAGGCCTGGTCCTAGCCCGAAGCTTGATATAGTGGGCCTAGGCCTGGGCTACAATGGCCCAACCAGAGCCTGGCCCATTCCTACCCCTAAACCCAATGTAGAACAAGTGGAAACCCATATAATGATAAGATGCGCATCATATTGTGAATTTGACATGCAACCTGCTGGACGCCATGAAGGTGGATATGTAGCTGTTAATATTTAAGAACTTAAAATGGTATCATGGTCTCTTAATTCTCTAGTCTCTAAAAACAACAAAAGACTAACACAAAAGTGTATGCAAAAAGACACTTTGGTGAATTTCACTCTTGTTTTATTAAAGAGTGGTATTTAGATGTCTTGTATTTATAGAATCTTATGTGAATAATGAAAAAATCTTGAGTTTCCTTTTTTAAGGAAAACTTAATAAAAATGAATAAAGGAAAATATTACAATTAATTGATTTACATGTTTAAGAAAATATTACAACTATGAAAATCTCCAGTGTCAATCATTTTATGGAAATCAAACAACTATGAGAATCTCATGTGAGTCCAATCAACTCCCTAATTGTAGTTGAATAATCTTGTTCATGCTTTGTTGAATTTCAACCGTTCATTTTCTTGATCAGACTAAAGTCTTTTATACTTCCCTCAAACTAGGTTGGGGAGCCGACCACATGCCTTGTTTGATCCACAAATCCAGAAATAAATCACAAAAGTGTTGAATAGAATTTTGGTGAATTTTCCTCACAATTTTTTCTTGAAGAGTGGTCTTGGGATGTCTTATATTTTTAGAGTCTAGTGTAAGTAATTACAAATTATTGAGTTTCCTTCTATAAAAAAAACTTTATAAAAAAAAATATTACAATTAATTTATTACATGTATAAATAAATATAACAACTTAGAGAATCTCATGTTGTCAATCCTTGTATGGAAATCCAATAACTATGAGAATTTCATGTGGATCCAATAAACTCCTCGATTGTAGTTGAAGAATCTTGCCCTTACTGTGTTGAATTTGAACAGTCCGATCTATTAACTAGACTAAAGTCTTTTATAGTTTCTACCATAGTGTTTCACCTTTGCATCTCTCTTCTTTTTAGGAAAAATGGCCTATACAAACCCATGAGACATCATACCATCTGCTTCTCTTATTTGATTAAACAATGTTGTGTAGGAATAGAGCAGTCAAAGCTTGAAATCTACATTAATTAGTAGATAATTTTGTAAGGAAAATCCAACAATTGGAATCGATTGAATAGGTACCTTTTCTTTTAAGAGAAAAATGGCTGTAGTTCAAAAAAAAAAAAAAAAAGATTCTCATTTTTAAGAAATATTTTTGGTAGATTATGAAGAGTACCTATGATTTGGGTGTAAAATAGGTAGGAGTCCTGAAATAGTGCAGAATACACCAATCCACCAAATAGACTATAAAAAGTATATGCAATAGTATTTATCACACAATATCTCTTGTTCAAATCGAATGTAGCAGTATAAAGAGTATACAATCCGAGATATTCCAAATAGTATAATAGATGTGAAACACAAACATGAATTTGATATGTAAAAGTAATCCTCATATACATCTTAGAAGTCAAAGACAACAATTCAAAATGTGTAGAATAGTTCTATATAAATCTGGTTGGTATCATTCAAACATAATTGTATCATAGTATGTGGAAGACCGAATAATCCTTATATCATACCTTAGTAACATCACGAATAGAAGATCTCAATAACAAGCAAAATATTAGTTTGTGTGTAGATAGATCTAACCTGTAGAGAATGGAAACAATAATGTAAATGGTGTTGCCGTGGCATAACAACCACTATCCTTAAAGTGTATTTCTCCCCCTCTAGTACTATGACCTTGGTGCACAATGATTTTGGGAGTACACCTCTAAGATACACATGATTTTTTCTTCCTTTAAAGTTGTAATATCCCACATTACACTAAAAGGGTAAAAATGTAATTTAACACACTTAAGGGTAAAGTTGCAACTTTACATGTTTATACAGACCTTAGAGTGGTTTAGGAACCTATTGAACCAAGTTAGAAGCATAAGACTCTAGTTGGGTCTTGGACTTGTTAAACTTAAGGGTTATCTTGATTGTGTATTTGAAGTAACTTCACGGGACCACTGATACCAATCCTGAGTGAATTAGAGTACAAATCATATACTTATAAAAATATAAAAAAGTTTACTTTCTAACCCATTAAACAGAGTATGATTATGAGCCTCTTAGGAGAAGTTATAACAATTCTCCTACAAGGAGTTAGTGCTGATAGACCCACAGATTTAGGGTAACTTCCTGGGTCCACTAACACAAATCCCTAATTAATTAAAAGATGAGATATACCTTGTTGGAAAGGTCTTAAAGTCTAGTTTCCAACACAACAAACGACAATCGATTCTGAGTTTTCTAGAGAGAGTTATAAACATTTTAGTGTGATGGGGTAAAAACTAAGAAAAACCTGTTCATTTGGATCCATCCGGGATCGAACCAGGATCGATTCAGGCTCGAACCAGGAACTTTTTGGTCTGAGAAAACTGCAGATCGAACCAGGATGGATCCAAACGCTCAGAATTGTGATTTTTTTTTAGGAAAATAAGATTTTTTTTTCAATTTGGGGAGTGTGACAGCCACCCAACTCGACCCCAAACACTATAAATACACTAAGGGAACCTTAATACCCTCATGTTACACCAAAAATAGGTAGATGAAGAAAGAGAAAAGAAAAGACAAGTTTACAGCTAGGGTTTGAAGGATTTTGGGGATTTTTGGAAGAACAAAACTAGGAACAAAGTTGTGATTCAACAAAGAGGTAAAAAATTGTGTAATCTATCGTTTTTACTTAGGTTCTTAGTTATTTAATGATATTGATCTCGTTTTTGAGAGTTTTTATAAGTTTCAAACAAGTTTTGAATGCTTTCTAAATGGATATGTTAAGAACCGTTGAAGAACTTTTTAAGCATGTAAAAATTGAATTTTTACAAAGAAAAGTAATTGTTTTCCATAAGTATAAGAATGATTTCGAAATCCCATAAAATATAGACTATCATATAGATCAAGGCATATGAAAATTTGTTTTGTATAAGATAGTTTTTAAGAAAATACTATTAGTATTGAAAGTGTTGATAAAGTTTCATTGTTATAAGGTTATAGATATTGAAAAGCCATTGTATTGATATGAGAATTGTGATAGAAGTTATTATTAATATATTGTATGGACTGTTATAGAATTTTCGTAAAAAGTTTCATAGAAAGTGCTTAGATGGTCAAGAAAACTCCATTGGTTTTAAATTAGTATTGTATTGTGTTGAATATGTTGGAGGCTACACTATTATAATATAACATATAAAAAAGTGATTGTATTGAGTAAAATTTGATAAAGTATTAAAGTAATGCATGTGTATGGTGTGAATGACCATTTTACCGGGGATTATACATGGTAATCACGTGACTATTCTCACCAGAGATAAAATTGGTGAATCAAGTAGCTCTTCTCGCCGGAGATAAAATTGGTGAATCAAGTGACTCTTCTCACCGGAGATAAAATTGGTGAATCACGTGGCTCTTCTCACCGGAGATAAAATAAGTGTATCATGTGGCTCTTTTCACTAGAGATAAAATTGGTGAATCACGTGGCTCTTGCACCGGAGATAAAATAGTTGTATAATGTGACTCTTTTCACCGGAGATAAAATGATGACATTGACATCGTATTGTATTGCATTGTCATTGGATCATCTATACATGAATCGTATTTTATTGTATTGTCATTGTTAAAATATTGTTTACATGTATAGTCATTGTCATTGTATTGTTATCGTATTTCCTCATAGTATTAAATGTTTATTGACATAGAATTATTAAAGAAAAGATACGGAAGATCGTAAAGAGTGTTATATGTTTAAAAATAATGTTACAACATGTGTTAAAGTAAAGTAGAATTGAAAAATAGTAATGTAAAAATTGTATTTTTCATTCATGCAAGAGATTTGATTGTATTGTATCGTATTGCCATTGTTATGTTATTGATTACGAGTATAAACATCATCATTGTATTGTTATCTTATTTTTCTTATAGTATTAAATGCTTATTAATATAAAATTGTTAAAGAAAAGATAAATAAGATTGTAAAGAGTGGTACATGTTTAAAAGTAATGTTACAACATATGTAAGACAAAGATGAATTAAAAAATAGTAATGTAAAGATCGTATTTCTCATTCATGCATGGGATTTGATTGTATTGTATAGTATTGTCATTGTTATAGTATTATTTATAAGTATAGATATTGTCATTATATTATTATCGTATCTTCTTCATAGTATTAAATGTTAAGTGAAATAAAATTCTTAAGGAAAAGATAAGAAAGATTTTTGAAGAATACTATATGTTCAAAGTAACAGTTTATGTTAAAATAAAGTAGAATTAGAAAAATAGTAGTGTAAAGACCATATTTTTGTATCTGTATTGTATGGTTGAAACCGCCCTTCATCACCAAAGGGAAAACATTGATGATGCTCAACACATCTGGTTTATGGTGTGAATGACCCTTTTACCAGGGATTATAAACGGTTATCAAGTGGCTCTTTTCACCGGAGATAAAATTGGTGAATCACGTGGCTCTTATCACCGGAGATAAAATGGTGACATTGATATCTTACCGTATTGTATTGTCATTGGCTCATCTATGAATGCAATTTGAATGTATTGTATCGTATTGTCATTGTTATAGTATTGTTTACATGTGTAGACATTGTCATTGAATTATTATCGTAATTTTCTTATAGTGTTAAATGTTAATTGATATAAAATTGTTAAAGAAATGTTAAGAAAGATTTGTAAAGAATGCTACATGTTCAAAGGTAGTTTTACAGCACAGATTAAAATAAACTAGACTTGAAAAATAGTAGTATAAAGATAGTATTTTGCATCTGTATACAAATGGTTTACTACATCTCCATTCTACAAATGTTTTACTATTTTTATCATATTGTGCAAGTCTTGACCATACTTTTATATAGTATTACACTTTTTCTATTGGGTTTTCCAAACTCACTAAATACTACACAAGAAATGAAGAGGAAGAAGAGTTAGAATAGGAATAAAGATGATGCTTAGAGGATTGTGACTCTTAGTTGCTAAAATGGAGAGATGATTAGTTTATTGTTTCATATTTTAGTTCAGACATTGTCATTTATTCAAGAGATGTAATAGTTTGTTGATTTCAGTTCAACACTTTAGTATGAAATTGTTATGTCTTTTAGCATGGTTTGAATGGTGGTTACATAATTTATATTTCAGATTCATTATGGATCTTATATGAATATAGTTGAGGTGTTAGCTTACTATTCCGCTGTGATTGATTGAATGTGATGAATGGATTGAACCTGTGGTAATGCACATGAGTGCAAAAAGAATATTTATGGATATAAATCGATAAAAGTGTGTGAATGATAAGAATTTTTTTTTTTACATGCAATTGTAATACCTCGATATATGAAGAAATGATGTCGTGTCTTGAAATTTGTGCCCTTTTGGATATAGGTTTCTGGTCGCCACAAAAGTATTTGCACCAAAATGCAAATGAGCTTCTTTGAATATATCAAGGCCCTCTGATGCCAATATCAAAATTGAAAGAACAAAGAAAATCCTTAAAGATAAGTGTAAGAAGGTTGAAGAACACTAGTCTGTCTACTTTGTATAGAGCAACCTTTGTTATTCCTTTAAATAGGAACATTCAACAAATTTAATTGTTGTAAATTCCTCTTTAGGTTGCCATAACTTGGTAAATCCTTTAATGCCCATCGAAGACGAGATTTATTCTTATACATATAGTAACGTTAGTAAAACTTTCCTTAAGATTGAAACAACAATATTAGGTAAATTTATATAAGGTAATTTAAATAAATTAAAAATAACTTAAATAAAAGAAAAAGAAAAATAATTTGTGATACACACATGTACACATTTGCACCTGCGCTTATGCCCAACCTTGCTTGGTTAGGATTGACGCGTGTGCGTGCATGATGCAAACAAAGATCCTCAACCCCCACTCTCCTCTTGAGCTTCATTGCCCTAATCACCCCTTTACTTATAAAGTGAAGTTGGAAGTCCTCCACCTTCAAGACATGACTAAACTATTCAAGATAAGAAAAATAAGTGGGTTTGTTGGTCTTTAGTTTAGGAGGGAACTGCCAAAAGTTCAAATGAAATGCTTTAATTCAAACTTCTATCTACAACCTCACTTTAAACATATGGGCTAAAGTAAAGATATGTGGGCCTATTCAACCTACACAATTAATCAGCCCACACAACTCATTTAAAAATTCCATTATGAATCTTCAATAAACATAAATACAACATTGGGGAATGTCCAAAGTGACTTGGTTGAAATAGTGAACAAAGGATATGAGTGTTTATGACTTAAAGAGAAGATATGGCCCTAGATAAAGTGAAATGGCAGAATAGGATTCATGTAACTGATCCATTGGTTGGTATAAGGCTTTGTTGAATAGCTAAAGCAGAGTACCAACCTTTACTTTCTTTTGAATGATAAATTGTTTATGCTTTTGTTATTATCCTTGTCATCAAATATTGGTTTAGATCAATGCGCAAGAAAATTATACAATAGGCGAAAAGGTTTGGACTCTAGTGAATTAGTCCTCGGCATAAAACGTTTGAATTAGTCCTCGGCATAAGAGTGATGATCATGTTGACCCAGCTACACAAACAGATTCCAACCAGTTGATTGAGACTTAGTGAGTAAAACCACCAATCCGGTTGCAGTCTTCATAGAAAATGGTAAGGAAAGACAAACCTTTAATCCATATCATTCATTCTTGATTAGGCACTCCCACAATTGGATTATTTTAAATTCATGGTATGAGTTGAAAAGAACCCTTTCAGAGAGAGAGAGAGAGGTAATTGAATAATACTTCACTTACTACTACCATTTTTTCCTAGTGAATGTACTTGTTCAAATAAGGAAGTTTTGGTTACTGAATTCAAGCAAGCTCTTCCGTAAACAAGACTGCTCTTGGCTATATAAATACTTAGGACTTAGGAACAATGGGTTGTCTCTGACTTATTAATAGGGCAGCTGTAGTTCATTTTTCAACTCTATTTTAAGGAATTGATTAGTATCATCTTCTTGATGATAACCTCTCATTGCTTGGAAAAGTCTACTGATAATATTTCTAGTATGTGCCTACTAAATCGTCTAGATATATGATTGTATTAACAATCTTTCCCTTATCTATTAAGTTACCTATATACATGTATTGAACTATTTGTTCAGATTCTACCAAAAAAAAAATTATAAAAATAAAATAATGGTTCAGAGTGTGAACTCGCTCCTTTTTTGGGGGGTTAAGTTATGTGTCTTAGAAAAATGTATGGAGACAAAGTAAAAGCATATTGGATCAAGGGCTACATGATCAGGATCGAGACTCACGACTGAATGGGTCTTACCTAAGAAATTGATAATAGGTGAAAAATTGCATCAGGAGATGACTTTTATGATCTACTTATTGAAGGTTTTTTTTTTTTTTTTTTTTTTTAATAATTTTGTTTTCCATTTTCAAAACAATGTAGTCAAAGTACATATTTGCGAATCTTGCTAAGTTCTTTCTTAGGCAATCTCCTATGTGGGTTTAATTCTGTGGTAGTTACCGATCTTTTTTAAATGTGAATTATGTTGCAACCCTAGACCCAAGATTTTGCCTTTAATTTTATTATTTTGGGTTGTAAAATAATACTTTCTTTGGTTTTCTCCCTTCAATCTCGTACTTACTACCCAAGCTATCTATCTCTTGTTTCAAGAAAATTAATCCAGGTCAAAACCTGAATTGATCACATGCTAGCTAGGTCTATATGTCAGCTATCTTATCAAGTCGGGGGTGGGGGTGCAACGTGCAAGTTAGAGAGGTGGGAGGGTAGGGTGCTAACCATCAAGCCTAACCCTAGAAGTAGAGGGGACAATCCAAAGACAACCCAAACAGACCTCGGGTTTGACCTTACCAAACCCAAGTCTAATCTAAGATATGGTTCTCAAACCCTCATGCAAAATCAGGTTGGGTTGGATTGTGCCAGGTCTTAGCTGTTTTCTCATATCCTAGCTATAAATCAGTAGCTTATACATAGCCTCATACATGTAATTAAGCTCCAATCAAAAGACAAGTAGACATCACCATTCATTACTACCACACCAATTATTTGAAGGAAGAAAATGTTCTGTGATGAAAATGCCTCTGTAGTGTCTATGGTGAATTATAAACTGACATGTGTTGTTTTTGGGGGTAAGAATGTCTAAAAAAGTGTTCATGACAGTTGAAAAAGTGGGTGTAAAAAAAAAGACATCAAATTCAAAAATACATCCTGTGTCAATAAATGGCACGCCTTTAGAGCTCTGTGTCAACACAGACAATCATTCTCCTTATTTAAATCATATCAAACACCAATATAACATGAACATAAAGAAAATGAAATGATTAATTTCAGAATACCATCGGTTAACTTGTATATAAGGGTTAGACTTTGGATTGAGTAGTTATGAATAAGACCTGACCCAAATTGTACCTTTTAAATTTTCTTTTATTACCTAATTGTGTATTACACTCTTCTAATAAGGAGCAAATATTCAATGATCAAAATGAGTGTGACCAATGTGTGAAGTGCATCATAGACTAACACATGAATTTTTTTTGTTTCAAGTAGCCTCTCTTTAGACATCTACTTTTTAATGGAACACATTTTTGATGCTTTTTAACCCAATACACATGTGCCACCCTGTTGTGTGGTTACATATTGGTCACATGGCTTTGCTAACAATAGGTTTAGAAGTTTTAATTAAAAAAGACTAGATGAAAGGGGGACCTTGTTTTTGCCTTGGGTTGTATTGGGTTGAAACTTATCACTTGAGCATGATGTAGGTAAACAAATGGAGTCTTACTACATTGCTTCCTAAGCTGCCATGTGGAAGTTTTAATTAGACAATTTCAGTAAACATTGTGATGTCTCAGAGTGTACTCTATCTTTTCTTCTCATCTTTCAAAGTTTTCTCCATTAAATTAGGTTGATTCAAAATGGTAAATCCCGGGTTGGCCCATGGGAGTAGACATATATTCAAATTGTTGATTTTGGGATGGTCAGAAATTAAAGTAGGAGAGAACACAAATTTTGCATTTCACAAGTTTTCTAATCTTCTTAAAGTTTCAATATTAACTAGTTTATTCGAGCATAGAAGGTGTCGTTATCATGTTTCTTAAAGATAGTTGAGGCCTCCTAATAAGGTGTAAGGGATCGCGGCCAAGCTAACTCCGAGATACAATCTAGCTCGGGTAGAACCTTTGTCTCTCTATGGATTTGCACTTTCCAATAGAGACAAATGAAACCTCACTGCTGTTCTTAAAGTCCAAAATTCTAGGGATTAATTTTATAAAAAATCTGACAACATAATGACGCTATTAAACGGTTTTCTTAAATCAAATCACTTACAGATCAACGAGAGTTCCCAGAAGGAGAAATCTGGATCTTATGAGATTATCACTCTTGTTAAATCAAACAATCTCCTTTAAAGAGGAGTGTGATTACAACAAGATTCTTAAATCAAGACCTCAAGGTATTACTTCTCAAAGGAAGACAACTGAGATCAAGATCTGTATGCATAGTGAGAAGAGAGAAAGACAAAGATTAAGAAGATGAAGATCGTAAGCAGATTTGTGTTTCTTCTTTTTCTTATTCTTCTTCAGAGAATAGTCCTTGGCTTTTCAATAGTCTCTTTCTTCTTCCTCTTTCTCTTCTTAGAGAAAACCCTAGGCAGCCACCACTGTTGCACATTTAATCTCCAAAATATATATTTTTTTATTTACAAAAAACCTATTTTCTCTTGGTTTTACATCTATTTATAGTGAGAGATTAGGGTTGTTAGAGGTAACCCTAATTAGGGTTTTACTCTTGATCGTGAGAGAGAGAGAGAGAGAGAGAGAGAGAGAGAGAGATTCACGGTCGCTAATATAGTGGGGAGAGAGAGCGGAGTGTAGCAACCTGGCGCACTCCCACACGTTTCCTCTTAAAGAGGAATGTGGGAGTGGCGTTAGGTCACCACTCTCTCCTTCCTTAATTAACGGTATTTTATTCCCTTTTTAAAATATCTCAACACTCATGCCTTGGATGAAACACATCTTATCATGGCCCGAGAAAAATGATTGTGACCCTGGCAAGGCAATAACTCCAAAAACCTATCTTGAATTCAGATTGTAAGCTACAACTCACTTGCATGAAACCGAAACTGTTAGTAATCGTTCATCAAGCATACAACAGTGACTTCATTCCCAAGCTTTGTACACATCATTTGTCACACTGTGGGAGTGGGGGTATGCTCAAGATAGGGTGAGTGATTGCAGAGAAACATAACAATATATCCATGTTTTTTTTTGTTGGTAAAACAAACACACACACACACACACACACACATATATATATATATATATCCATAGATAACCACCTAGAAGGAAAAAATCGCAAGACCCCATAGTGGAAGCAGATGCCCCAAAGTGGGTAAAAGAGTGAGCAATCAAGATAGCTTGTCTCCTAATAAGAGAGAAGGCAAAAGACTCCAAAGGGTTAACATAAGTTTTACAGTCATGAATAATGTTCATTACAGACCAAGGGAATTTACAAATATCTTTATTGATTAAAGAAAAAGAAAAGATCCCCTAGAAATTGTCTTCCAAAATAACATAAAAGCAAGCCAAGGTAAAAGCTGAGAGGAGTCCCATTCTAGTAGCAATTTAAAGCATTCGCCTACAAGAACATAAACATGAAGGAGTGGCTTGGATCTAACATAAATAAGATCAAAATGATAGTTTTGGATGATTGATCCAAGCCCAAACAGAAAGGTAAACAAGGATGAAACACTGTTGAAGTTGACCTTCACAAAATTTCCATTTGGAGGAGACTGAATAGAAGAAAATTGGCCTTTCATCCACAGTTGTGCTATCATAAATCTCAACCAACTCTTTTAGAATCCTATTAGGAACATAGAGAATAATATGATGATGAAAAGACACTAGCTCAAAAATCATAAAATTTCTAACCTTCTAAACATTCCAATAAAAATGGCTCTCCCTTCAAGTAAATTCTTAAGATCAGATTTGTATAATGAATTTATATTACACCATCTTTTTTTTTTCTTTTCAATCTACAAAAGATATAGCAGTATCATTAGTAATTTTAAGAGAAAGGGAAGAAGCAAACCATATAAGAACCATGAGCTTACATTTGACCAGACAATATAGAGTAGATTCAGTCTCTTCATTATGAAAGAAAATATGGGAAGCACATTAATATTTGTTTTCAGGAGATCTTCCTCGACAAGAAAGGTTTCTTTGCAAGCTTTCCAAAAGAAAAGAGATTCACTTTGGGTGGGATTTTTAAACTCTAAATATTGTTTCAAGGAAAAGGGGGAATTTGAGGGATAGTGGGAGTGAGAACACGGGGAAAGGAGAGGGGGGAGGGGGGAGAGATTGCAACTTGATATGTTGATTTAACCGAGAAGATGACTCTTTTGTCAAAATGCCATATGAGATGGTCTTGGAGAGGAGAGACAGGAATTTGAAAGATGTTGGAATAATCTACATTGGAAATTTAATCCTTAAGGGGGCTGAGATTCCAAGTTTTGTACACAAGATTGATAAGGTTGCTAACTTTATGGATTGGAGGAGAAGCAACAGTAAGAATAGAGGTTTAAACTGTGGGGATAAAGGAACTCATGGGTCTTTCCAAATATTGATATTATCACAGTTACCCACATTTTACCTCAAACACCTTAAGAGGAGAGATTTACCTCTAAAAATGATTTTCTAAACCCAAGATTTGTTTCTTTTGAAAGAAAGAAGACAATAAGTCAAATTTGAGAAAATATAGAGAGTTAAGGACTTTGACCCATAAAGCCTCAAGATTTTGGGAGATTCTCCATGCTTGTTTGGTAAGCAAAGCAAGGTTGAAAGAGTGAAGGTCCTTAAAACTTGAGCCACCATTCCTCTTACTTCTTCTAAGACAGTCCCAACTCATCCAATTGATTTTCTTATCTTTTTCACAGCATCCCCACCATAATTTCCTTTGGGCTATATTGATAGCATTACAATTTTTTTTTTCGATTGGAATTGCAGAGACAACAGATTTGAGTAAAACTTCTTTACCCGCATGGGAGGAGTGTTTACTTTTCCACCCTTGGACTCTATTCTTAACTTTTTACTCAATTAAAGAGAATAGGAAAGTCTTATTTTTTCTCATAGAAGAGGGGAGATCAAGGTAATAGCCAAGAGAAAGGGATTGTTTAATCCTCAAAGTACTTTAAATGATGCTCTTGAAGTGTAGGAGTTCTTAGACTAAAGATGATATCATATTTTTCATAATTTTTAGTTTGCCTAAAAGCATTATAGAAATTCTCAAGAATCTTCATAATGCATCGGGTTTCCTTCATATCAGCTTTACAGAAAATAGAACAATCGTCCATAAGGAGACGAAAATAGGGGGACTAGAGGGTCTAATTTTAATGCTAGAAATCTCTTTTATTTCTTTCTTTAGCAATAACAGAGGTTGAGACCAGACTCTCAATGTAGAGAATACAAAGGAAAGAGGATATGAGATCCCTTTGTCTAAGCCCTCTAAAAAGAATAACAGATTTACCCAAAGATCCATTAACAAGAATTCTATATGATACGAAAGACATACAAGTCTAAACCCACTTTCTCCATTGTTTATTAAAGCCAATATTTTCATTATGTTGATGATCATAGGCCATTTACATGATCATAGGCTTTACTCATGTCATTTTGTATAGCAAGATGATGAGAGGATGATTTACCTATTTTAAAAAATCACAAAACTTCATAGGCAATTAAGATGTTATCAATAATTTGCCTCCCTTTGACAAAGGTACTATGATGTAGGGAATTGATTTAAGGAAAAACTACCTTTATCCTATTAGCCATGTATTTAGGCATAATCTTTTAGAAGACGTTACAAGGCTGATAGATCTAAATTGGGCCAGTCTTAGGATTATTAATTTTAGGAATAAGAGCGATAAATGTTTGATTAACAACGAAAATTAGAGTATCATCATCAAAGAAATTTAAAACAACATCAATCACATTATCCCCAATAATATTCTAATATTTGATAGAAGTTAGATTAGAAAGCATCAGGGCCAAGGGCCTTGAGTTTTCCAAGTTAGAATGCAATGATTTGATTTCATCTTTGGAAAAAGGGTACCCAAGAAGAGTTTGGATTCCTCCAAAATATTTAAGAAAAATAGAAGATTTTGTGAATTTGCTTTTGATTTAGATGACGAGACGAGAATAAATAATTAAATTAATTTGAAGAAATTTTATGAATGTCTTCGTTCATTTGGACCCAAATGGCTCTATCATTTTAATTGAAAAGAATTTTATTCCTGGCTCTTCAAGAAAGAGTAGTCATATGGAAAAAAAATGGTATTGGAATCATCCCATTTGAAACAATTGATCATTGACTTTTGAGCCCATAAAATTTCATCTTTTTTCATGGCTTTGGCAAGCTTATACTTTTTATCAAAGATAGAGTTAAAATTTGTGGATGATGGAGGAAGAGAATGAAGATTGGATAAGAGGAGCATGCTCTTCTTGATTTAGTCTTTAATATTGTCAAAAACCTCCCTATTCCATTTCCTAAAAATATGGGGAAGGGTTAAGAGAATTTTTTATAATTTTTTGATGCCACTTTCAGAGCTGCTTCAATTCCATCCTTTTTGAACTTGGTTCAAATAGTCCAACGACTAGTCAACATCCATTCAAAAAAAAAAAAAAAAAAAAAAAAAGGACAAGGAAAAGAGAGGATATAAGGGGAGGTATCAAGAATAAGATGATTATGGTTTGAACCCACAATGAAAATTTTTTATTTGTACATTAGGGAACAGAGATTTTCATTCAACAGTGGTAGCCCCTTTATCAAGATGTTCTTATTTGAAACTGGAGCCATGCTGTCTTTTGATCCAAGTAAAAGGGGGGCCATAGTGATCTAGATCAATGAGGTTACCCTCCTCAAGAATTTTCCTAACCCTATTGAGACATCTAGGGGGGATGCGGGAGCCCCCCAATTTATCATCAAGGAACCATATATAGTTTCAATCTCCAAGGAAGATAAGAGGGTGTTGGATACTTTTAATCTCATTGATAAGAATATCAAAAAAAGGAAACATTTTTTGTTGTCAGGCTCCCCTTAGACCAGAATACATGCTCAAGAAGATGACAATACATCATTTATGAGAAGAATTCAATAAATCTATTATTTGACTCGATAATTTGGATATACAAAGGATATTTCCACATTAACAACAACCCCCCCCCAACAATACCAATGGGTTCAACATAAAACATTTTTCACTCTTTATAAAATTTAGATTTCTTCCATAAATTGAACCCAGAAGTTTTGATTTTAGACAAGAAGATGATATGCAGGTTTTTGGACTTTACCATATCCCTTAGTGCTCTAGCTATCAATGACCCAATTCCTTGACAATTCAAAATGATCATCTTCATGGGTCGCTGAACTGCTGTTGTGGGACTACCACCAGAACCCATTCAGATGGATGGAATGAAGCAACAATATACAATATACACAAGTCTCACTTAACATAAAAGAAATGGAAAATTGGCTTGAAAAAGAGACTTTCGGACAACAAACCCAAGAGATAGAAGATGAAGGAGAGTATAGATGAGGAAAAATAGTAATAGACTGAAAGAAAGAGGAGGAAACGTAAAGGTGGGTTTGGAAACAATGTATATTCTAACAATTAAATTATAGACAACATTCAACAAAGAGGTGTAAAGCCAAAAAATTATGAAAACATATGTGATATTTAAAATTAAACTTTTCCATAAGAGAAGTAATTAGAAAGTCTATACAGTCTAAATATTGCATTATGTATATCATAGGTTTTTTTAAATAGTTAGGATGATTAAGACCTAAGTCAAAATTATTACCAACAAAAGCAACACATAGGTTCACCAATGTAAACCATACAAGCATATAGAAATTCAAATAACAACAATATAAACATTCTAGCATATCTAAATGTTTACTTATATCAAAATCCAATTGAAGCTTCAGCATCAAAAGATAATTATGCAAAAGGGAAGTAAGTACCATTTTACTTCATCTTAGAAAATCATAAGAACAAAATTTTAGGGTTACCTCAACACCTTAAAAATATTTAAGAGAAGATCTCTTGGTTGTCGAGTGAGGTGTTGACTGCAAGGATTCCTTGTGATGCTTCTTTCATAATAACACTTGTTGCGTGATAGTGTTGATATTGTTGGCATGCAACACACCACCTTGAGAAGAGAAGGTCTAAGGAGAATATGATGGAGACCCAATACGTATATTTTTGCAAGGATAGTAGGTCTCCATTTCCGCATGTCTCTTGTGT
Organism: Platanus orientalis; assembly: GCA_025762735.1. Lineage (NCBI taxonomy): Eukaryota > Viridiplantae > Streptophyta > Magnoliopsida > Proteales > Platanaceae > Platanus > Platanus orientalis. The sequence continues at coordinate 24,870 of JAOXJP010040090.1, forward strand.
TCACTTTTTGATCCAGGAGAAGGGAGATCAACATAGTTTGACTGGATTCATTCACTAGGATATCTAGCATAGGAGGTGAATGGTTGGGAGATAAAGGGGGAAATAATAGGAGGGAGAGATTTGCAATATCTAGACTTGAGTTTAGTGAAGATGGGAAGTTGTCATAAAAAGTGTTATCATGACCTAAAAGAGAATAAATGTGGGTTGGCAAATAATTGGGACGAATATTAGTACAAAGTGAAGGGGATAGGAAAAAGGACTTATGTCCACCACAAGAAGACACTTGAACTAAGACTTGGATATTGCCACAAATACAAAATTTGTGGGGGGTGGATTTGAAATCTATTGCTTGGACCGATAGGTTACTTGTCCAGAGGGGATTTCAGGAAGAAGAAAAATTATAATAAATAGAAATTTCAGGAGAAAGGACATCTGCATTTAGCCAGTTACCTTTTAACATGTTGTCATGCATTCCCGAGGATAACAGAGATAGGGTAACAATATTAGCCATTGGAGAGAATTAGATGTTGTGATCATTGGCAACCAAGTTGAAATAGTATAAAAGTGACCCACGGTCCAAACTTGGATTGAGAACCAGTAAGTTGATATGGTTGTCTTCAACCTCAATCAAGTTCCAATACAATTGGTCACCAGCTCAGTAATGGTGTTGAGCATAGGAGAAAAATTAGTGAGGTTTAATGAACCGATCACTAGTTTAGGGTGCAAATCCTTTCTTAGGTGAATCAACATAAAAGATATTGAAAATGTCCTTTTCTCTCTAAATTTATTTGAATGGGAGACCTTTGCTCAGGTCATCAAGCTTTCAAACACACTCTTTATTCTCATGAGAGTTCCAAAATAATAGCAAAATTTTAGCAACCTTTCATACCTTAGATACACCTTTCTAGATCCATCCTCGCCTATATTTAAATGAATTATGTGTTACAAAGGATTATAAATGGTGTAGCTAATCCAAACCCTCACAAACTTTCCATGCTTGTTGAAATGTTTGCCCTTGTTAATTCATTTGTATCCTACTTAGACTAATAGACGACGAGTTGTGAGTTCAAAATAGTATTCCTACGGAATGTTGAATATCTGCACCAAGAAATCAACTTCCTTGAGTTAAAAGAGGTAGGGGTTAGACTTCAATTTCTACTTGACGAATGCTATTATGCACTTGTTACAGTTCCAGGGACCTTACTCATAGAGCTTACAGTAATCTGCTTGATTTAGAAATTTAACCTTAAAATAATAGTTTTCAATTAGATCGATTTGAATCTCCTGTTATCCCGACAAGGCTTTGGACATGATTTTGCAAAGAAGGGTTTGTTGCAAGGTTTACCTATGAGAGGCTTTGTTATAATACACAATTGGAACTAATACCAGTTATCTTTTGTATAATCATTGTTGCTCTCGACTTCCGGCTCATAAACACAAACTTTTGAGATGGACACCCAAATCTGGCTATGATTGGTTATCTAGTTCTTGACCCTCACTAATAGTAGGAGTAGTCTTTATAGGAAAAAAAAAAGAGAAGAGGAAACAAAGAACATGGGAGGAGGAAATAACAGAGGATTTATAATGGTGTCAACCAAATAGAGCCTGAAAAGAATACTGATTGATATGGGAGGAGGGAATAACAGAGGATTTATAATGGTGTCAACCAGATAGAGCCTGAAAAAAAGAGGAGAAGAAAGCATGTAGGTGAAGAAGGAAGAAGAAATTTACTTCAACTTACTAGAAGCGATGATAATAAGCTACATCTCATGAGGACGAAGTCGTGACAAACACATCATCCTGAAAATTGCCTAGAGAACAAAAAATTCCATTGTAGTAAATAATTGGACCCACACATCCAATTATTTAAAAGAGTTAGAAAGTGAAATTGGATCACCTCCTTTCTAAGAGAGTTAATGTTTGCTAGGTATATTGGTTTGCTAGTGCTTTACACAAAAAAAGAAGCGATTTATGCCTAAGCTAAACTTGGTGATGAGAGTCTTCTTTTGTTTCCCAATGGTAAAGTAAGATCAAGCTCATGAGCTTATTATCCTATCGGGTGGGTGATGTAGTACAGCAAGTTGCAAACATGTTTATGGAGCACATTGATGACCCCTAAACTTTAAACGACCACAACTTTTGACCCTGATTTTAGATTTTGACCCATAATTACTCAAAACGACCAGCTTGAAAATATCTATGACATATCAACCCAAAATTTATGGTCTTGAAGGCACCCAAAATCAATTGTTTATGCATTCAATCGACCACTTGTTGTTAAATTTTGCTATTTCGGGAAACATCCAATTGTTGCATAATTTGGGAAATATTTTGTGAGATTATTTTTAGGATTATCTTAATCAGTTATTTTAAGAATATTAGAGTGCTTTTGGGTAGATTTTAGAAATTTCCATTTTTAGTAAATTTCCCTCTTTTTTAGCAATTTCTAATATAGTAGAAATTAAAATATGTTTAGGAAGTTTCTATTTTTGGTCTTTGGATCCTAGGTTTATAAAATTTCCATTGTAATCAAATTGGGTATTGAATTATTGAATAAAGTTCTGACTTATTGAGAGTTTACTCTACCCTAATACTTTGTATTTTCCTTTGTGAAAATCAACAAGTCCCATTGTTCATGATATTTTCTCTTATGAAAATCAATAGGTTCATGGAAGGTTGTGTTCAATCATTAGTAAGATTCATCCCTTAACTCTTGTTGCATTAATTGACATCAAAGCTAGTTCATTTCAACACAATGTAGCTAAGGAGACATACAGGTGCTCGCGAAGTTCCGCTAGATGAAGTGCATGAGTATGATAATATAGCATGATTCGCTCAATAGTTTTATGAATGATTTGAGATGTTGACCCAAAATATAGCCACCTTACAAATTGCAGTAACTACAATTCAATGCCAGAATTGACCACCAAAATCCTCATTACGTGGATGAGGAGGATGCTAACAATGATCTAGATAACCCCTTCATTGAATGTGGACTAAGGAAGAGGCTTGTGGTTGAAACCCTTCGAGAAAATAATGATTCTAGGTGATGGGAATTTAGGTGGAAATCGAGATCCCTGAGTTTCATAGGAATTTACAACCAAAAGAGTTCCTTGATTCGATCAGTACTGTTGAGGATGTGCTAGACTTCAAGGAGGTGCCTAATAATAATCGTGTAACACCCCACATATGTTTGCATGCACTTAGTAGGATCATAGATGCATAATTGATAATTAATCATTTTAGTGTAGTTAATTTTAGTATTTTAAATTTATTAGTGATATTTTGCCACACATTGTAAATGTAATTTGTTGTAAATTCCATGAACTGTAAAATACATGTATTGTGTAGACTAGGACATGAGTAGAGTCATGTTAGAGTCTAGGAGGTTCTTGGCTTTGAGCATCATGAAGATCATCATCATTTGCCAAGAAAGCCTCAAGAGGACAATCCGGGAGTCGACAAATCATCTCGAAGGATTCACACACTATTCCAAGCTATCTCAAGGTAAATAAGGTATTGTATGGTAGTCTAGGTGAATCATGGGTGGGTCCAAGAAAGAGTTCTAAAGGTCTTAGGACTTTTTTGGACCATGAAGGGAGGATCCGAAGCCTCCTGTAGCAGTTTTAGGAATTTAGAAGGCAATACAGGGGATTTGGATCGACCCAGGATCGATCCACAATAATTCAAGTTATTTGGATCGATCCAAACTTATTTGGATAGATCTAGGATCGATCCAACGACTTTTGAGTTACAGGTTCTGAGTGTTTTTTGCCCTTGGATCTATCCAAAGTTGCAGAAACACTGTATAACGGTTTAAACTTTAAAAAACAATTTCTAACCAATGCATGAGATCTTCTGATCATTTGGAAAGGTTCTAATCCAATGGACATGAATCATTTTCGTCCAATATATAAAGAGAAGAACACAAATGAGCAAGGTAGTGGTCATGAACAAAAATCACAACTCTCTTGCTTTTAAATTGGGAAATTTGTGAGAGATTCAACTCTCCATTCCACTGGGAATCTCTCTAAGCTTAAATAAGTAAATCATTACCCAAAAATGACTATTCCTTGCTTCCACCTTGTTCCTACTAAGACAAATCATCAAGTGGAAGAAACCAAGGGTTATATAAACCCTTGAGAAGAAAGGTGGGCTTGATAGTCACATTGTATTTAAGAAGGAGTAACCCATCAAGATTGGCTCTCTAGCTTGAAGAGCCAGCCAAGAAGCAATTGATGAGCAATACTTACATCTTGCTTAAGGAGGAGCAACCCCAACTTATGTGCAAAGGCAACATCAACCTACAAAGAGTAAACCCTTATCTTAACTTTTTATTAAAGTTATTGAGACCTCTTCCGCCGGAGACACCGAGAGAATTGACACTATTGCCGGAGACACCGGTAGTGTGCACCTATAGCTCTTTCGTCGGAGACACTGAAAGAGTAGACCAATAGACCCCACCTGTCGGAGACACTGGGTGTAACTTGCATTGTAATTAGACTAGGATTTTGTTAATTTTATCCTTGATTGTAATATTTTCAATCTTAATAAAATTACATAGCTCAATGGTGAGCTTTAGAGAGTGGATGTAGGCCGTTGTGCCGAACCACTATACATCTTGTGTACATTTGTGATTGCTTGTGGTTTGACTTCTCATCTATCATTTACATGTTCAAGCATTATACACATTGAATTAATCTCATTTGTAGAACAGTTGAACATATTCATATCCATGTACACAATTTAATTGCAATTAAATATCGGGACAATTTAATCAATTAAGCAATAAGTGAATTTGGGGGCAATCTAATTTTTTTTAAAATAATCCTATTCACCCCCGTCTAGGATTTATACATAGGAATTTTAATTGGTATCAGAGCAAGGCTGCTCATAAACGGTCTAACCACCGGAGTGGAAATATCAAAATTCCTAGAGTAGAAATCCCAAAATGGCCCACTTGGAAGAAGCATACTCAACTACGAAACCCCCATTCTTTGATGGGAATAATTATCCTTATTGGAAAATTCGTATGAGTACCTATGTACAAGCTATGGACCTATCCGTGTGGTTGTCAATCCAACAAGGTTGGAGGAAACCAACATCACCAGAAAGAGATAGGGATGAAACCCAAAGGAAGGCCCACACCCCAAATTACAAGGCATTAAATGCCATCTTTTGTGCGGTTAACCAGAATGAATTTAGAAGAATTTGCTCCCTCACTGTGGCCAAAGAGGCATGGGACTTACTTGAGATAACCCATGAGGGAACTAGTGCGGTTAAAAAGTCAAAACTCTAAATGCTAATCACTAAGTTTGAAGAACTTAGGATGGGAGAAGAAAGACAATTTATAGACTTTTATACCAAGTTGCAAGACCTTGTAAACTCCAAAGCAAGTCTTGGAGATCCAGTAAAGTCGGAAGCCATAGTTAGAAAAGTACTTAGATCGCTTCTGGAAAGATTTAGGTCAAAGGTTATTGTAATAGAAGAGAGTAAAGACATAGACAAACTAGTAGTGGAGGAACTAGTGGGTTCTTTGCAAACTTTTGAAATGACACTTAGACTAAGTGCCAAAAAGAAGGGATAGCTCTCAAATTAGAAGAGCTAACAAGCCTAGAAGAAAATTCCGATGATGAAGTACCCTTCATCATAAAAGGCTTTAGGAAATTGTACAAAAAAAATGACAAAAATTTTAGGAGAAAATTTCCATCCAAGATATCCAAGGACTCTTCTAGGAGAAAGGAAGTTCCCATAGAAGAAATCATTTGTTATGAATACAAATGGCAAGGTCATTATGCCTCCAATTGTGCCAATAAAAAATATAAATCTAAAGACAAAAACAAAAAAGCTATGACAGCCACTTAGGATAATGACACTGATGACGAGAAAAAAAGAATCATCTAGCAA
>JAOXJP010040091.1:1670-16435 GCA_025762735.1 Platanus orientalis
CCCCCCCCCCCCCCCCCCCCGCCCCCCCCCCCCCCCCCCCCCCTGGCAGACACCAAATTTGGCCAAGGTGGGTAACCCATTACATGACCTAACAAACTCTATAGAAACTTCTTTAAACAGAAGCAACAAAGTTTTACAATTGTTCACACATGATTTGATTTTCAATGCACTTGAGCAACACTGATTGACCACAATTAAATACAATGCATCTAGTAATCATTTCATAATGTAAGAATTGCTATAGACCAGACATAGCATTTAGGGAAGAAAACAATACAGAATACATAATGAAATCTTCATTGATAAAATGCAAAACTTTAGCTACTAGATCTGTGTCTTTTATTTCTTATTGGTATGTATTTTACTATTGAACTCAATTACCACCATACTGGTGTCTTATGACCAAAAATCCCTTGTTCCAGACATCGGATATGTCTATATGGACTACCTGTTGCATGAAAGGTAAGCCACATATCATATAGTCCTTAATGGCAATCCCAAGGTATAGTAATAGGCTTGTGTACCAAATGTAGGATAATCCCAATGGAATATCATCTTATCCTTAGCTACAAACATAGAAATAAAGAAAGCACATCATAAATACTGAGAAGATAGAAATGGGACCAATCTACCCTTCCAACATCCCCTTCAAGCTAGAGCTTAAGTATCAACCATGCTCGGTTTGTCGTGTAATTGACTACTGATAGCAGAATATATGCTAGTTAGGCATTTGTCTTCATAAAAGTAGTGCATGCTTCACTTGTGTTGAAGTATATTAATTAGTGTCTTTCCTAACATCTTAAGGTTTGGGGAGAGTTGGTTAGTTTTCTGTTAACATGGTATCAGTGCCAATCCAGGTTGCAAGGTCAAATCCCGGTGGAAGTATTTTCGAGAAGTAGTGGTGTGTGCATGTACCGTGTGTACGCGCTGTATAGACTTGTGCCTAACTTCCCAAGGGTGTTCCTAGGAGGGAACAATGTTTCTCTTGGGGGGTGTTGAAGTATATTAATTTGTCTTTCTCCTAACACCTTAAGGTTTTGGTAGAGTTGGTTAGTTTACTATTAACTGCCTGAAACTACCTATTCTTGAATAAAGTATTGCTGTAACTCTCTATATGCTTTGTTCTATCATGCTGGTCAAGATTGTAAGAACTGCTGATTGCAGCCTTAATATCACCATACAAACTCATTGATCCAACTTCAGGAAGCCAGGATCTCTAACAAAAATTTTCAGCCGCTACTGTTTACATACACTGTATCATGGACCTAAACTTTGCTTCAGCACCTAGACAAGTATTGAGACTGCTTCTTCTTACTCCTCTTTGTCGCAAGGTTACCTCCTACAGGTATAATGTCCTGATGTAGATCTACAGTCATTCCTAAGCCTTCCTAATTTGCTTCAGTATATGCCTCCACCCCTATGTCCATTCTTTTTAAAGAAAGTCCTCATGCTATATGAAGATCTAAGATATTTCAAATCCTGATATGCTGCTTCAAGGTGCAGAGTTTGGGTAGTGCATAAACTGACTTATTATCATATTGACTGCATGTGCAGTGTCTAGCCTTTAAGTGTGGGATAAATCAATCATCCAACCAGTCATAGAAAACTTCCAATATTTTGTAGAGTTTCACCACTCTGCTCATCAAGCTTCTTATTATTGTATTCTGTAGGAGTATTTGTTGGATCATAATTGCAAGAAAGCTCTGTGCAGGGTGGGGAGGCTTGCATTTGGGAAGCGAAGTTAATTAGGCTTTCTGGTTGCTTGGAAGTGATCGGGAAGTGTTTGGATGTGGGTTGAAGCAATTAGGGAAGCGGTTGGAAGCAATCAGAGAAGTGATTAGGAAGCAATTAGGAAACAAGCTTCTAATAGGTGAATTGTCTTAGGAATTGAAGGAATATAGTGCGCCCTTGTAGCTAGTATCTAAACCTTATGCTATTGGCATTGGATTATAATATTTTCTATGAGATTTGATATTGATTATATTAATTATATATTTTATTCCAACTTAATAATAAATTCCAATCAGATGGTTTTTTATCGAAGGATATAGTCTAAGATGCTAAGTGATCCACACTTATATCATATAAGGCAAGATCTAAGGTATGGCTGCCCATACAAATATAACATGTTTTTGTCTTGGTGGCATTAACAACTCATCTTAAAAGGTATGGTAACTTTGTACTTTTGTAAACACATGATATGATTTAAATGTTTTTTTTATTGATTAATTACTACCTTTATATGATTCATAAGTATTCTTTTTTGCGTGGTCACATACTTGCATATGTGATGTCATAATTCTTTGTTACTTGGTGATCTCTCCTCGAGAGTGTAAAATGGCTGTTGTTGGGAAGCCTCATTTAGTTGCTGGTTTGAAACTTAACTTTGATGGGTCGTCAAAAGGCAATCTGGGTCCAGTGGGTTTTGGGTGTGGTTAGAGATTGCAATGATTATATTTTTCGGGCTATTTGTGGTCCTTTACTCCTTTGGGTGTTTGCAACTCTACAAAGGCAGATGTTCTTGGCTTGTTATGGGTTTGTGTGAACTTAAGACATATGGGGGTGCTGAGCTGTTGTGTTGAAGGGGATTCCACTGTGGCTATTGGTTGGGGAATGGGGAAAGAAATTGGCTCTTGGAAATTAGCACACTTTGTTCATGAGATTAAGGAATGGGCATCCTTGTTGGGTATCTCTTTTGTTCATGTTCTGCGGGAACAAATTGGGTTGGCATATAAGCTTGCCATTTGGGGGATTGGGTTGTCTTCCATATAGTGGGTGCTCAGTCCCTAGTTTCTTGTAGTAGTTTTTATCAGGTTGTTGTATTGGTAGCTTGTATTTCTCCTTTCTGTGTTTGATTGTTAAATATCAATAATTTTAGGTTTCTTATTACTTTGATGATGCACAAGGTGGGGGATTTTGTGGGTAATGTTGCTCATAGGATTAAAGCGGGGTGTTTGAAGTGGAGATGTGCTTATGGAGTGTTGTGTGATAAACGAATAATTTTAAAATTAAAGGGACAATTTTATAGAATGGCTATGAGACCTGCCATGTTTTTGGAGAAAAATGTTGGGCAGCCAACAAACAACAAATACATAGAATGAGTGGCTAGAAATGATAAATTAGAAATGAATCCATTCGCAAGAGGTTAGGTGTAGCACCAATAGGTGGTAAGACGAGGGAAAGTCGGCTGAGATGGTTTTATCATGTGCAACAAAGACCATTGACTGCACCAGTGAAAAGTAGACAATCCTAGTTGAAGGAGCCAAAAGGACAAGAGGAAGGCTAAAATTGACTTGGGTTGTAGTGGGGAAAGACATGGTGGTTTACTTTATTGAGTTTATTCACTTTTTTTGATAGGTAATTATAGATGAAGACGGGTTTTGAACCCAGATCTGTAGTACGACACCCACAGATCTGTAGTAATTATAGATGGGAGTTTATTCACTTTATTGTATTGTAGTTGCTTGTTAGACTTATAGTGTTCATTTCTTTTTGGTAATCACCTGTTGAATTGTTATTTATTCCCATTACATTTCTTAGTCATTTCATAATATTTTGTTAATGGTTTTGAAATTTCTTGTGTTGCACTTTCCTTGCTTCGTTGTTGTTTTACAATGGTTCCCCAATCCTTTCTTGTTTGCTTTCTGATCAATTCCTATGACTTTCCCAATTGCTTCTTTCTCCCTTCTTGATTGCTTCCCCTCCCACTTCATGCATGCTTTCCAATCACTTCTTAATTGGTTTTTTGCTTTCTCGTTTACAAAGATTTGTCGAGCCTCATTCCCTGTTTTTTTTTTCTTTCACTTCTCACTCTAGTAACTATGGATCTGATTGTAATTATAAAAAAAATCAAGGTCCACAACAGCCCTGTTGATCCTATGTAATAACTTGCCCCAGACCCTAAATGATCAAGCCACGTGGTTGTTTCATCCATTGACATTCCTGTTCCAAGATATTGGACCCAGACACTACTAACACATCAGCTGTTCATGTAATTGACGTTCCTAGGAATCATATGCTTTATAACAGGTAGCCTACCTACCTCTGAAAAATAGTGTAGGTAATGCAGTCATTTGTTGCAATAGAAACCCCAAACACATTTTGTATCAATTATTTGTCGGAATTATTATATATGGATTGAGATGTTACTTGTCATCTGATATCTCTTGCATTTTGGTTTTGATTTTGCTGCCAGACTTTCCTCTCATTAGTTTTTGTCTAGATTTCTTATTTATTTGTTTGTTTTTCATTTTAAGGCATGGCTATGGAAGATGGCAAGCAATTGTTGATGATAAGGATTTGCGGTTCCAGGAGGCAATTTGTCAGGAGCAGAACCTTCCCTTCATAAACATTTCAGCCACAGGAGGTGTTCAAATGCATGATGGTGCAAATGTGGCTCAACCTGATGGAACAACTAGCAGCCATTTAAGGGGAGCTGGTGGTGAAAATGATTCTGGATCTGATGCTGTTGCGCAAGGTGCTGCTGAAATTGCAAACCGACCCCAATTATATCAAGATCCCTCCATCTTATATCACTTCAGAGAGATGCAAAGACGGCAGGTTGAATTTATTAAGAAAAGGGTGCTTCTCTTGGAGAAAGCACTCAATGCAGAATACCAGAAAGAATTCTTTGTAAGTTGATTTACATGTTCCACCGGTGACCTATGTCTTTGTTAGTGGCTTTAATTTTATTTAAATGCACTTGACCATTGCTTAAATTGTGCTTGCCTCATCTAATATTTCGTCTCTATTTTACTAGGCGCTGCTTCTTGATTAACTTTTCTTCTATTGTCGTCAGCTATTCATACTTCAATTGATCTTTATCTTGTATAGTATAATGAATTCTATTTCTCAGATTCTTCTGCTTGACCCATTCTTCATGAATATTTGAAAAAGTCCAAATTTCTTTTTTTAGGCCTTTTATTTTTCTTAAAATGTGCTAAACACCTTGATTATGTTGCTCTTGGCCCTGTTCAAGAAGCCTTGTAAATATTAGAAGTTTCAGTAAATTTGACATAATGTAAATACTATAGAAAGATGCTTGGCTTAAATTAGTAGAATTAAAGTATGGCACTGGCATTTTGGATGTATATCTCACTCGTGTCTCTGTTCTGAATTCTGGGAAATGAACAGTCACATTCCACATTCCAGTTTTTGTATCTGCATCTAGCAACATGGTTATAGTGGTGATCATCAACAGACATTTTCATCTGTTGCAAACCTTAGTTCATTGAGGGAACTTATTCCAGTAGCATGCTTGCGGCTGACTAGGGAGTTGACTGCTTTGTTGGTTTGGCATGATGAACTCATTTCTTAATGATGGTCTTCCAGAGGATGTTTACATGGCTCCACTGCCATGTTTGACTACTCATGGATAGATGGGTAAGGTATGAAAACTGAAGAAAGTGATATATGGTACAGATGGTCGTGCAAAGTATTGAATATAGGAGGTATGGTTCTCATAATGCGATTTTACCAGAGGAGGTGGGACGTTTATGATTGTAGTATCTCATGCTGGTGAATTTGTTATCAGCGGAGGTTATACTCCAGCTATCTGGGAGTTGATGAGTTGGTTGAATCTATAATAATGAAGACCTTGGGGCATTGAAACTCTTCTGGGGACTTGGGAATAGAGTTACCTTTTTTTTTTTTTTTTCTTTCAGGTGTCCATTATTTCCAGAAATGCTCTGTGATTGTGTTTATTGAGGGACACTTGGACCTTGGAATTCAAGTTATAGTCATTAAATTCCATGACTGAATGTTCAGTTGGGATGAAATTTCTCTTTTGTAGCTGTTTTTTTTTTCCTTTCTTCTGTTCTTGCCCTGCTGCTCTCCTTTTGCTGTTGAGAGTGGCTATTTGTACCTCTCGTGTGTAGTTTCTCTTGTTTTCAATGAATTTCCTTTTAAAAAAAAGAGTAAGAGTCATCATGTAGGAGCTAATGACAGTGATATACCCGGTTGATCCTGGACTTTGTTGGACATTTGTACATTGTTGGGAAGGTTTTTCATCTCACCATTGAGTCAAGAGACTACCTATTCAGGTAGTCAGTAAACCAGTTAGGAATGCTCTTTTGACTTGTTATTTGCACATTGTCTATCACATGCATAGGTATCTAAATTCATCTATTGATCTTGGTATGATGTATAATTATTAAGAACCCTTGGATGCCATTTTATTTTCATGCAGATGAGAGTACATTAAATGACCATCAAACTACCTCTCTTCTGTTTTTTTTTTTCTTCTTTTTGGAGGTGATATGATTCTGCCAAAGAGTAGTATTATTATGATGATGATGATATATATATTTGATAGGTAAAATTCATTAAGGGGATAAGGCATCCCCAAAGCCAAAAAAGCCCAGCCCAAAACAAAAGGTTAGCTAGAATTTGCAATATTAACCCAACTCGACTTGATGTCCAAAATGGACCAGTTAGAAAAATCTTTACAACTCAATGACCACAGCAATCCCGTGCTCACTTATACACCATATACAAAGGTTCTGAATAGTTTTGAATGAGTCTACTATTCCTTTCCAACCAAAGGGATCACCAAATGGTTGGGAGCCATAAATTCCAAATCCTCGTACTTTTGCCTCCCCTTCCAAACCCATTCCATTGAACTCACAAATCCAGGATAGTCTTTGGGAACACCTAAGCAATATCAGCCTCATGGAGCAGCATACACCAAATGTCATGAGCAAACGAACAATGAAGGAGAATATGTTCAATAGATTCAGCATCCTTTCCACAAAGGGAGCATATGTTCGGGGTAATCAAACCCTTCTTTTAGAGATTATCTATGGTAGGGACAATATTTGTGATAAATTTATCAGTCGGAAACAGCAAAAATTGCAATAAGATTGTTGGTGGTGGACACACATTATATTCTTGACAAGTTGAGCATGATGTCTGCTCTCAAGCTTAAGGTGTAGCATTATCATATTTATATTTCGATCACTTCCTACACATATTGTTTGGCCTTGTTATTAATTTGTAGTTGTTACTATTGTGTTGATCGTCAAGGACAATCTTGTAACTGTATCTTAGTAACTCTGACATCTTTCTATCTTCTTTAGGGGTGTTAATGGGTACCCAACTACCCATTACCTGATTACTTGACTGATGCGACCCTTACAGTTTGGTTTGGGGCCCAACCAATAATCAGGTTAGGTTCAGGTCCAACATTTGCTTCCATAGTTACCAGGGAGAAGTGAAAGTGAGAAACAGGAAGCGAAGCTCAATAAATCCTTGGGAAACGAGAAGCGAGAAATGATTAAAAGGTGTCTAAAGAGTGACTAGGAAGTGATTAGGGGAACAATTAAGAAGCGGTTGGGAAGTGAGTAAAGTGCAATTAGAAGTAACTTCAAACCATTAGGAAAAAAACTAATGAAATGAATAGGAAGTAAAATGATTATAATAGATGAATACATGATTACTAAAAGGAAGTGAATAACAAAAAAGTTTACAACCAATAAATATAACTATAATGATTGATTACCAATAGGAAGTAAATAACAATAAGCTGCAATCAATAAGTATAACTACAATACACTAAAGGGAATAAACTCAATAAAGTAATAAACAAACCTAAATACTATACCATGCAAGTAACAAAGAATCGTTACCTATAAATCAATATCCAAACCACTTTGTAATTAGTATGGCCAGCCATACCTTAGATTTTAGATTATTTTCTATATAATTAGGCAGCTTCGAGTTAGACTATCGAAGACCTTGTATAAAAACCATTTAGACTTAGAAGACCTTGTATAAAACATTAAAACCATTGGATTTTAATCGTTTTTATTTGATTGAAATAAAATAATATAAACAATAAATTCAATACTAAATCTCATATAAAAATTTTATTCAATGCCAATAACATAGGGTTTACATTGAATAAAATTAAATTTTACTTTGATCGCTTCCAGGCAATTCTCTAGAGGCTTCCCCAATCACTTCACTATGCTTCCAAAACACAGGTAGCACGCTTCCCACTACTTAGGGAACTGGAACTGAATTAGCTTCCCACCTTGTAGCAAGCTTCCCTGCAACGATGTTTGCTTCCCATTAAGAACTAGGTTCTGTTTAGGTCCATCAAAAATACAAGTATCTGAAAATCAGGAAATATATTGTGGAAAATAATTTTATTTGTTGATTATTAGAATTTTTATTTTGTTCTCATTGTTTTTATTTTATAAAATTTATATAATGCTTTTCTATCTTAAATGTCAAGACTATGTGAATCAGTTCTTGCCGATGAATTTTCTTTGATGACCGGAAAAAGGAAACACAACATTTTAAAGCATCTCTCTACATTCTATCTTCATTTGAGTTTTCCAATCTTCTTCTGGGGCATTACTCAAGTGTGAAGCTCCAACATCCATTATCCCTTCAAACCACCTTTGGAAAGGGGTCTCAACGTCAATACTTTCGGTGTCAACCTTTAACCTACTAATGGATAAAACCCCTAGGATTTCTACTGATTCTTTGCCTCCATTTCCAACAAAAATAGGGGAGCATAAGAGTTTTGAGGAGGCCTTTTCTCGAAAGTGCCTCAAAAGGTCGGCTGTATACACCAATAAGTGTTCATCATCAGACTCAGATCTCTTCTTGAACAACAACACCCCCCCCCCCATGTGATAGACCTTACCTGCCTCTTCTACAGGTTTGAAATCCTGATAAGTCCAATAGGAGACATTCGTAGGAGATAGCCCTTGTGATGCAGAAGATTAAGTACAAATGAATTTCGTGCAAACGGACCTAGGGTTCTGACACATCAGCACCGAAAAGTGATCAGTGCCCCGCCCCAAAAAAAAAAAAGTGCGAATCACTTTTTTGTGCTGATGCATCAGCCCCCTGGTGCCATTTGCACGTGTTTGTACGAAATTCATTTGTACCTAATCCCTACCACCCTTGTGATAGCTAGCCAATTGACAGCTTTATTGTGGCATCAGCATCATTCTTGTAAGGGAATAATAAATACATTTGGCAACGGTTGACTCTGCCACCTGCAAATAAGATCGTTTCAAATTGCTTATTTAAATTGACATGGATGATGTCAGAATCATGTCCTGGAATCAAAATTTGTTTGAATATGGTATCTTCGGCATAAAAACTGCTTCCTCAAACTCTCTTCAGTAATTTACCTCTTCCAGAGAACCTTCTGCTGCTATCAATGCCGGAATTGCTGAAAAAACCACTTCGCATGACCTGACATGTGTTCTTATCTGTCACCTCAACAAACCAGCTATCCTTGTCTCTTTCCTTGGTACGGGTCGAGTTACTCAAACTGATACTGCCAACCAAGTTCTGATCACCTTCAGTAGAAATCTCCACGGAAAAAACATAGCCCCTGTCGCAGATATTTATGATTCTTAGGATTCTTCCCCATGTGCAAGCCCAGACTTCGATCCTGGCCAATTGCAAGTCCTTCATCAACAAGGATCTGGGATCAGCTCTTCTCAGACCACCACAGCAGTTCCAGATAGCTCAGAAAACCCCTTTGGTCATAGATGAAACTGCTGCCCCCTGATTCTAAGCCAATGGGTTATATAGAGTTTGTTCTACCGGAAGGTGTTGAATGCAAACCACCATCTATGAAACACGAACTTTCTGGGGGTGACTGAGGTCAATCCAACTCTACAGCCAGAGTAACTCATCATTTGAATCAACAAACAGGATGGCTCTTCCTTTTGTGTATGGGAGTAGCCAAGGATTTTTTTTAGCACCCAAGAACTCCCGGATCCATTCAATGTAAGGACCTAATTGAAAGAATCATTATTCATTAACCCTATCACACACAACTGCTCTGGTCCACTTACCAAAGAGGCTCCCCTGATTCCATACCGGATTCTCACTATGTTGGTTTCCCCTTGTTGTAACACATTGCCGATGACCCTTTTCTCCCCTTCATTTTATTTGAAATCATACCCTACTCCAGGAGCACCAGTTCACTTGCGGTTCTTATCTACCTTCCCATTTGAACAACTTTTGGATATAATTTAAGTTTTCCCTCGGTGTTCTCCAACTCTACCAGGAATCTTCTCCTGGAGTTCTGTTTTCACTCAACAATCAAGACCTTCTTCTTGCTTATAACATTGGTAGAGACACCTTTCTTCTTAGTCTCAGTGAAGCATTCCTTCAGCCATACTACTTCACTTGCGCTACTCCTTTGCGCTAACTTTATGCTACTTGAGAAACCTTTCCCTCTTTCTGTTGTTTGCACCAGATTTGAGTTCAGCTCCAGAATCTCATCAGTATCAAAGTTTTTCGATTTGTGGATGATTATATTCCTTGTCATAGTTTCCACCTTGATAAAATCCTGTTGCTGGAGAATCATTTGCTGGAAAAGTAGAGTAGACATCGGATGTGGCATCAAGAGCGTCACATGCCATTTTCTTGTAAAACTCTCTCAATCTTTTGGATAAAACTTTTGCTTCCTTTTGTACACACTGCCAGGAAGACTGGTTGACCTAAAATCATTTGGCCCAATGAACTCTAGCAATCTCATAGACTGTAGACCTTATGTTTTGAATCCATGGATTACTGTTGATACTAGGTAGTGTTTATCAATTGATTTTCTATTTACTATTTGATGTGGACTACATGAGTTTGAGATCAGATCACCTTTTGCAATCACAACAGGAACATCCTGTTATGGTCCAATCAGGATGCGGAGCATCCACTTATGGGTACTTATGTCAATATAAAGGGGTATTCTGTAAAATACAAGGGCTAACTGTGGGTGCCAGTGATTGCACATTGGTCATTCTGCATACTGTTGCAGTCGCACCAGGTGATCTGATTTCTATGAGTTGTTACAAAGAGGGTTATGGTATTCTGTAGCATTGAGTTCTACCACTCATTTATCACCAGGGTTATGCAGTTTCTTGATTCATTATTACAAAGATTGATGATGGTACTTATGTTCCATGAATTATTACTTATTAATGAGACTACGCTTATGCAGTTTACAAATTCGTTTGGTTATCACAGGGTGATTTCAAACCAAGTGATACTTCAAATGAAGAGCCTGAAATTGATCCAAAGGCTCAAGACATACAGAGTCCGAGCTCGTTGGAGGTTGATGTCCAAATGATTGACCAATTGCCTTCAATAGAACCAATTGGTAAATCAATTATTACATTACATCTTGAGTTATTTGCTTAAATATTTTCGGCAGTTGTTTTATACATCCATACATTAAGATACCTGCTCTTGTAACCTTTTTTAGTTTCTTTCTAGACTCTAGATTATTATTAAAAAGTTTTCATATTATGCCTTTGTTTGTATTTCAAGTTTCAGTATTTCTTGCTGGGATGTGTTTCATGTACCAGTAGATATGGTAGTACTGAATATTTACTTGTAGAAGGGAGCTTTACTTTGTGTCATTATAGATTATAATCTTATTGATAAGACCACAAAGTTAAATTTTTGAGTTTATAATGAAAGTTGCAGTAGAGTTCCTTTGAATTACAAAACCAGGACATTACCATGTTTTAATAATTTCCATAAGACTAGGGACATGGTACGACTTGCATTCTTTGGATTAAAAAATGGTATCATCTCTTTCTCATTCATCACTGGGGACAAAATTATGTAGGAGGAAGTCTGAAAATTATGTAGGATTTCTGATGAGGACATGGGGGCAAGGTGGGGCCCACACTTGGCCTTGGTGGGGTCCACGCATGAAGGCAAACAAGGAAGAGCATGGGGACATGTTCGGAGGGGTTTGGTTTTGTTTTAGCGTGCTTTAGTAGAGATTTATTAGTTTATTTTAAGTATTAGAGTTAGGGATATGATGGTCATTAGAGTTTTTTATATTGGGCATTTTTGAGAAAAGGCTTTAAATAGGGTTTTTATGTGTGAGAAACATGTCACATGATTTGGGAGAGGGGGGAAGTTTTTTGTTGACAGCTGGTCAGTGTTTTAGAAGTTTTATGGCTATAAAAATAATTTATGACTTGTAGTTTTTTTCATAGTTACTAGAGCGAGAAGCGAAAGCGGGAAGCAAGGCTCAATAAATACTCGTGAAGCGAGAAGTGAAAACCGATTAAGAAACATTTGGAGAATGGGTAAGAAGCAATTGAGAAACAAATAAAGTGCAACATGGAAGTAACTTCAAACCATTAGAAAAAATATGTTATGAATGATTATTAAATGAAATGAAAATAATAGGTGAATAAGTGATTACGAGTAATTAGTAATAAAGAAGAAGTCTACAACCAATAAGTACTTGTACAATAATTGATTACTAGTAGAAAGTAAATAACAATAGTTTATGATCAATAATTTCAACTACAGTACAATAAAGTAAATAAACTTAATAAAGTAGTAAAAAACCTAAAACCAATGCTATGTAAGTAACAAAGAAACATGACATATAAATCAATATGCTTGCAACTTGTTATTAGTAAGATTTGCTAACTATAAAGATTCAAATAAGATGGTTTTCATACAAGGTATTTTATAGTTGGGATACTAAATCATTTATTTCTAGAAAATCATTGCAAAATTTCATAGATAATATTTTATTCAATACCAACAACATAGGATTTACGTTAAATAAAATATATTTTGTTTCCTAGATTGTTTCCCAATCAATTATATAGATGTTTCTGCTCCCTTTCTCTAAAGGCTTCCACTTACTTTCCCAATCACTTCACCCTGCTTCTCACGTTTGAGAAGCGTGCTTCCCATGTTTGGGAAACACACTTCCCACGTTTGGGAAGTGCGCTTCCCACTATTTGGGGAAGTGGTTTGGAATTAACTTCCCAAACAAGCTTCCCACCTTGTACAAGCTTCCTTGCAATTATGGTTTTTTTTTAATGAATGGTCTTTTCGGCTAGTTTTCTACCTCTACGAGTAGAGCTTCTTTTCAAAGTTCTTATACCCACTTTGAACCCACAGATGGTGATGTCTATAGGCCTTGAGGTTGGTGATTTCCTCATAAGGTACTAATCCTGTTCTTCTTCTCCTTTTCTTTTCTTTTTTGTTTGCCACTGTTTTACTGGGTTTTCTACATTCAAGATCTTGTAACCCATTCTAGAACCAATCCTTATGTGTTCTTGAAACTCATAAACGTTTACCCTTCAATTCCTACAATCTCCCTTGTTGTTTCTTGTTAAGAGAACCCCAGAATCATCCTATACCCACCCTGCGGTTGGCCTAGTCATGGATTTTGATGTTTTGAATCTGTTTTCCCATAACCCAGCCTCTGGCTTTGATGTAGCATGCATGTAGGATAGTGAGTGTGTGCTCAGGAGATAAAAATAAAATTGATAAAGTAATAAAGACAAATAAACAAGAATCCTATTCGCAAATTCACATGCTAATTCAAGCAATTATTCAAATTAGGTTCATATGCAAGAAAGGAATTAGGGCTCACAAAAATTAATAAACAAGTTAAGACCTAATTAACATGTTTGGATTATCAATAAGATAAATGAATTTAATAATGAGGCTAGTGCAGGCCAAATCAGAAAAGTGCTTAAATTAGACAAAAAAATTAGAAAAATTGGCCAAATAATTCCAGGAATGGTTTGAATGAGCTAAGATGAATTCATTGATATTTATTATCAATACCAATAATTTAGAGAATGTCTGTTTGGATTAGAAAATAAAAATCTCAAGTCTAGGCCATATGCCACAACATGCCAAAAGCGCCTACTGTCAGAAATTTGAAAAGAGATCCAAATAGGAAAAAGAATACCTAAATCTGATACCGAATGTCTCCTTAGCAATGTTGAAGATGTTATCAATTTCCAAGCTCAGAAATCGCCCTTTTAAATATTCAAAAAAATTTGAAAATTTTTTCTCTCCAATAATTGTCAACCCCCTTTTTTCAAAATGTACTTTTTTTATTTTTATTTTCAGAAGTGGGACCTACACTAGGATCGCCCAAGGGTTAGCAATACCCCGGGGAAGTCCACATTTCAAAAACTCTAGCCATCAAGTCTGGTGGCAGTTTTCGTAAAATCACTTTTTGGCCTCTTTTCACGCCTGATACTAAGTCCAACATCTTTATATTTCAAATTTTCAAAATTTTCAAAAATCAGCTACTTCCTGGAGGACTGTCCAACAATATGCTCAGTCTGAAGTCATCAAACTTGCAAGAATCTCCACAGTTTGGGCCTATTAGTGATTCTTGTGAAATCACTTAAAAATAGGGTTCACACTCGGAGCTAACCTCAATTTCTGTAGTTGCTTCAAAACTGTAGATGGCAGTTGCAATCTTCAATAGGAAGAGTCGTCTAGATCTGTATAACACTCAAGAAGAGTCACTTTGAATAGAACCTGAAGCATATGTGAGAAATAAGCAATATTGTGTAATCCCTCTTCAGGCTGTTTTCCTGTTTGGTACTGAGAAGATCACATAGAAGTTGCTGACGAGTGAAGTTTTCGGATGGATTTCAATTCCACTGGGGTCGTCCAAGGTTTGAGCATCTATTAGAGGCTTCAAATCAAGCCCAAAGCTGATCATCACTGTCAAGTAGTCAATCTTCCAAAGTTTGAACAAAAGTTCAGCAAACCACAACTTGTAGAAAATTAAAGAATATGAAGAAGAAGAATAGGGTAGAGAATCTTTACTCCAAGGGGAAGGGAGTGGCCTCCACCACAACCGTTAAATTAGGCTTACCCTAAACCCATTCTAGGGTTTTGATGATCTTCAACCTAAAACAGGAGGAAGAAGATGAAGAAGGAGAGCATTCAGCCGTGAGACCTTTTTTATTCAAAATTATTGCATAATTTGAAAGAGTTGG
>JAOXJP010040102.1:0-16435 GCA_025762735.1 Platanus orientalis
AAAGAAAAATAAAAAGAAAAAGAAAAATAAAAGTAAAAAAATAATAATGATAATAATAATAATAATAGTAATAATAATAAATAAAATAAATAATAATAATAATAATAATAATAATAATGAAAATAAAATAAATAGAGGGGAGCTACAATGTGTTCCTCTGCATCCCCATACACAAAAATAAAAAATAAAAAAAGATGATAAATGACCATTGGATAGATTTGATCGATTGGAATTGGCTGGATTATGAAGAAAGGTTGGAGATTGCTCTGTCTGTCTGCTGACTTGAAGAGAAACATTGAAAGTTGGGGACCGCACCAAAATTTGGTGCTTACACTAGTAATGTTAATAGTTCCATTGTAGGTGCTGAAATAGGTGAAATATCAAACATATGGCATTGTAGACTCAGACATATAAGTGAAAGGAATGAAAATTCTACATTTTAAAGGCAAGCTACCATATCTTAAATCCTTGAACTTAGAGTTTTGTGAAAACTTTATTTTTAGAAAGTAAAAGAAATTTAGGTTCTTCAAAAGTAAGAAGGTTACTGAAGTCAGAAAGGTTAGAATTGGTTCACACGAATGCGTGGGGACCATCTTAGGTACCTTCTCTTGACGGATCTTTTTTACCTTATCACTTTTATTGATGATGCTACTAGAAAGTTATGGGTTTATTTTCTAAAACAAAAATTAGATTTATTTGATGTTTTCAAAAAATGGAAAGCCTTGGTTGAAAATGAAACAAGTTTAACATTGGAATGCTTAAGGTTCGATAATGGGGAAACATTTTGTAGCAAGGAATTTAAAAAGTACTACTCTATAAATTTGATTAGATGTGAGAGGACTATTCCTAACATAACATATAAAAAAATAGTGTAGTAGAGTGCATGAACATAATGATCTTAGAGCACGCTAGGAGCATGAGGTTACATGTTGGATTAATTTGAAAGTCTTAATCTATGACTTGAATAAATCTAGAGGTGGGGGGTGAATAGGTTTTCAAACATATTTAATTTCAATTTTTTAACTTAGTCCTATATCAACCTTAAACTAGGTTCAATAAGGTTCAATATGTTTTGGTGTACAACAAATATTAATATGCTGGATTTATCTTTGATTTATTATCTGAAGATTGCACTTAAAAATATTTAATCAATAAGTTTAGGAACAATGCAATACCAGATAATTTCAATTTTTCCTAATTGCTTTTTATTAAATTGAACAACCAATATGCTTTAGACAATATTTAATGCGAATCAAAATTGTCACATGTGAATATAGTTCTACTAATGATTCAAATTGAAAGAAATACACAAACATCACAATCGCACATGACAACAATTTTATAGTGGTTCGGCACTGTAGGCCTATGTTGACTCTCTAATAGCTTGTCACATAGCCTACTTAATTTTTATTGATAGTACATGAACTATTATAGGAAAATAAGAAAACCAAATGTAATGCTTAATGCAAGTAACCAATAATCGCTTTATAACAATTTCACACCTGGTGACTCTAGTGAGTGCAATCAACACATTCGGTGACTTTGTTAAGTGCAATCAACACCTTCGCGGTGACTCCGACAAATGCAATAACTTCTTCAGTGTCTCTGGCAAAGACTAAAAAATGAAAGGAATAAAATTCCCAATACATGCCTCTAAATGGGATGGTTTAACTATAGTGAACACAGTAAAATATTCCTCTAAATAAGATGATATGTCAATAATGACCAGAACTCCAAAGATTTAATAAATAGAGAATTACCTCTTAAAAGCTCTATGCTCTCGAATCTTTTCTAGGCTCTAAAGGATAGTGTGTTGTTATTTTGACATTCCTCTTAAGACTTTATAGGATGTACCATGTGTGAAGCTCTTGTCTCTCTTCATGTAGTCCTTCTCTAGTGTTCAGTTGAAGCTCTTTGACCTATGCTTTGACTTGGACTTGGACTCACTGACTTGACTTATAGACTCATTACAACATATGAGACTTCACCTTACATGAATCCTACTTACATAGTCAATCTACGACACAATTCATTTTGATATGGAATTGATTAATCATAGTGATGTAGTGAACATTGTTGCATATTTGATTAATCATAGACCTTTAATACTATTGGATGGTGGATTGCCAGAAAAGCATGGACTAGAAAATAGATAAATCCCTAAAATTTAAAAGTGTTTAGTTGTATCTTTTATGTTCATATTGATGCTGAAAATAGAAATAAGCTAGATTGAAAATCTAGAAAATATATTTTCGTTTGATTTACTTTGAAATTAACTTAAAGTGCAGCATAATACTTAGTAAATAAATCAAATTAATATTCTTTAATTTACTTAAGTCTCAAAACAAATTTATGCCTTAAGTAAATTAACAAGTGAATGCTAATATACCACGCGGCTTCGTTGTTACTTATAGTTGCCTATAAAAAATCGGGAGGAAGGCAACTAGTTTCACTTTAGAGTTTGCTTAAAAACTAAACAGTGTAAAATAAAGTAACCAAAGAGTCACACCACAACACAAAAGATTTATAGTGGTTCACACTTTAGGCCTACATCCATTCTCAACTAATAATTTGTTTATCATAGTTATCTTAAATTATTAGAAGAAAAATTATTAAAATTTGAATTCACTTACAAGTTCTAGAAAATCCACTCATTTTTAAGTACGCTCCTATTGTCTCTGGAGGGTATGTTCTGTCTAGTGATTGCGATGGACTAAGCACACTTGACCCCGATAAGTGTAGAAAGAATCTGCCTCCAATGGCTCCGACAGAGGCTACAAACTTTAGTAAAAATTGTTGAATTCCTTCATTGATTCGGGTTGCCTGTTTATAGGTTAATTTAACTATTAAAACTCTCCCTTAAGCTTTCAAGTGATGTAATTATGAGTAAAGAAAGGTAATAACAAGAACTTGATAGGATTTTACTATTAGCTTAACTCCAAGGTCAAAGGTTCATAAGGATTTTATTGAATTGGCTTAATACTTTATAGTTCAACTTGATTTCACAAGGATTTGACTATAAAATCATTCATACATGTTGTGTAAGCCATTGGGGCTTAGTCCCCTATTTATAGAGTGGCAAAAGAATGCTCTAAAAGCCCCTAATGTCTCTTTTTCAGTGGTAAAAAAACCTAGTTATTTGAAAAGAGTCATTATAATTTTTCCCTTTCTGAACACTTTGAGTGTTCCAATTTCACACTTCGAGTGCTCTAACTTTGGATTTGGAGCACTCAAACACATATATCAAGTGCTCGAATAAGTTTGATCCACCACTTTTTGTTATTTTCGAAAAGTGCTTGTTGAGTCAATCATTTTAAGTACTTATGGGCCTTAAGCATAAATCGGGATCAAAAGTTATGACCATTTTTTAGCACATTTTTGTTTTACTTAATTTTTGTCAATTTGGTCCATTGTTAGTCCAATCTTTATAGGATCTTTTATAGATTTGGGGTGACCCATTTATAAACCATTCTAAGTCTACCAAATGTTAAGTCTATACTCAAACACCTTATTACCACTTACCAACATTTTACCTTTGGAATTTAACTTTAGAGTTCACTTATTGGCATTTTAAAGCTGAATGTCTTGAGAGCATGAGACTTATTGAAATCTTCAATATTGACTTAAGTTTCCTAATGCTTTTAGTCTTCCCGACGTTATGACCTTCTTGAAGTATTGACCGGACTTGGTCCAATACAACGACCACACTACAATATATGTACTGATAAGTTTTAGAATGGAAATTGACAATACACACAAAATACCTAACATGTTATATCATACTTGTTTTGTATATAAATGATATGTTTGTTGTAGGATCAATTGTACACGAAATAAATAATTTGAAGAAACAGTTATCAAAGGATTTAGGTGTTGTGAAACAGATTCTTAGTATGCGAATTAGTAGAGACAAAATGAATCATACATTAAAGTTGTCTTAGACCGAATATATTGAAGAAGTTTTAAATGGGTTCAACTTGCAAGATGCTAAACTAGTTAGCACCCCACTTGTTGGCTATTTCAAACTTTTCAAAGAACATTCTTTTAAGACATAATGGGATAAAAAATACATGTCCAAAGTCTCATATGTTTCAACCAGTGACAATTTGATGTACACCATAGTTAGTGCAAGGCCAAATATTGTTCATGCAGTAAGAATTGTGAGTAGATTTATGAGTAAACTTGAGAAATTGCATTGGGAGACAATTAAATGGATCTTAAGATACTTGAGAAGTACCACTATTGCAACATTATGTTTGAAGGATCATATATTAAATTATAAGGTTAAGCTGATTTAGATTTGATAATGGATTTTAATAAAAGAAGAAGCACTATGGGGTATGTCTTCACCTTAGGCAATACAATGGTTAGCTAGCTAGATATCACAATTAAAAAATGTTGTTTCTCTTTCTGCTATAAAAGCAGGGTACATTTTCGTTATAGAGGCTAGCAAAGAAATTATATATTTGCAAAACTTAGTGAGAGAGTTAGGTAAGAAAAAAAATAATAGCAAGTTATACAATGCTACTCAGAGTGTCATTCATTTTGCGAAGAATTCAACATTTCATACTAAAACCACGTACATTCATAAGATGTGTCATTTCAGAGTCACTTTTGAAAGATAAAGTGTTGAGACTAGAGAAGATTCTCACAAATCAAAATTCTACAGACATGTTCACAAAGATGGTTACAATAGATAAGCGGAAGCTATGCTCAAGTTCAGCTGGTTTTCAAGTTTGAAGACAAGGAGGAGAGTCACACGACTTTTACAATGTTAAAAGTTGTCACAAGTGCAACCGATAATCTTGCGAAAAGGTTGTGATCAGGTTTCAAGTGAGAGATGTTACTTTGTACAGCTGTTATTACTAATGATCCATGGAGGTACAAATAATTAAGTCACAACTCTGTTAGTCGATTAATCCTAAATTCCTTAGGATATTTATTTGTATTTTTCGACCACTAAAGTTATAAGTGCTTTGTACATATTTTCTTGTAGCATAATAAACTTATGCGGTTCCTTAATTTTTTTAATTTAAGAATTTTCACATAAATCGTATCTTCTTATGATATTCTTGTTTTATTATTATTATTATTATTTCACAAGATCGTGGATATATATCCTAACAGTCTTGGTCGGTCGTGGCCCTTTGGTCATACACGCAAACTTTGATAGAAAACGTTCTCCTTCCCAATGTTGAAAGTCAATGGGAAAAAAAGAAAAGTAGCAGCACCAACTTCCTGTGCCCAGGATTAGCTTTAAAATATAGAAAACCTCCACTTGCGCCGAGTAAGAATAAGACTCAACGCGGTGGATAATTTACAGCTAGACAGCCACACAGCAGCGACCAAGTCATCTTCTATAAGGGGCCATGTTCGCTTCTGCAAAGAAAAGTCTAAACCACACATTCGTCCTTGAAATTGAATGAGTCAGTTCCAGTACTGCCTAATATCCTCTCCTCCGTCACCATCCTTTCTCCCTTTATTTTCTACTCAGTCGGGGAAGAGTCTTTCCCCGTTTGTCTTTTCTTACTTACTTTGCCTTCCATCTGTAAAACGAGTAGGGAAATGGGGTTACTGACTCCAAGGGGCGCTCTTTCTTGTTTGTTCTTTGCGCCATATAAATTTTCGCTTGAATCCTATATTGTACTACTGTGATTTCTGTGCATTCCTCTTTAACTTGAGTGCATAAGGCGGAACCAGGTTTTCTCAAGAATCCATGCCCTCCGTCGACATCCAATTCAACGATGACGATGGTAGTAGTCATCGGGTGAGCACGAGTTTGGATCTCCTTGCTCGATCCGTAGGTGTCAAAGGGGTTGCTGCAGCTCTTCAAACTGGTGAATAAGCTTCTCATGGTACAGCACTTGAAACAGAAAGACCACATTGGGGAGGTCACTAGTTACAGCACGTTTGAAGATCTGGTTGTCCTTAACCTTCTTGTTTACACCGAAGATAAGACTCACCTTGAAGATGGTATCTATATAGAGCTTGAGCCATGAGGTTCCTCTACATAAGTGGCTTGGTCCGACCCATTGGTGGCTTCTCCATCAGCTCCTTGGTGTGTCCTTCAGTTGCCATGGCCAAAATCTCCATATGTCCATGATCAGGTTTACCCACAAAAATTGGATAGCTGTTCATGAGACTTCACCTAGAAGAACTGCGGCAACGGAGTTAATCAAGAGAGCGGCAACAGTCACTGTGAGTTGGAACTGTTTTAATTTTTGGATGTTGTAAACGCATCTTCCCCAATTCAAAACCGTGGCCATAGAAACAATGTTATCATCCAAGATGATGATATTCAAGCTCTTTCAATGCAAGTGATTCACATTTTGCTTCTGTGGCCACGGTTTTGAGATGGGAAGATGTGTTTATAACATCTAAAAATTCACATGGTACTCATGGTGAATGTTGCCATTCTCTTGATCAACTTCGTTGTCTGCTGGTATGAAATAGCTCTCCAATTTTTGTGGGTAAACCTGATCATGGACACAATGGGGACTTTGGCTCTGGCTACTGAACGACCCACCAAAGAGCTCATGAAGAAGCTACCAATGGATCGGACCAAGTCACTTAGAAGTAACATCATGTAGAGAAATTTCATGGCTCAAGCTCTATACAGATAACCTTGGGTGAGTTTTTGGTGTAAACAAGAAGGTTAAGGACACCCTAGTCTTCATCGCTTTTGTCCTATGTTATGTATTCAATAAGGTCAATGCAAGGAAGTTGGAGACAAAAATGTCTTTGAGGAATATAGCAGAAACAGCTATCATTCTTTAGGTGGTGATAGCGGAATTTCTAAAGAGGTTTGCAAACACAGGGAGGCTAGATTTGGGGAATGCGCTGTAATGCATGCATTGGTTGCAATATATCTTGGCCAATTGGCTGGGTTGTCAAATGGATCCTGATTTTTGATAAAATATTTTTCAGTCTACAAAGCAAGATGCAGAGAATCATTCTTAGTGTCTTCCATTAGTTTCTTTATTACTCTATTAATAGCTGTCTCCATTATATTTTATTTACTAGGGTTTTCTGGTTCAGCTTCAACTCTTGTTAATATCGATGCTGTTTAATAGAATATTACGATTCTTGTGTCGGCTGAGTAGTTCCTTCTTAGGGTAACTTGAAAGTTAATTTGTCAAAGCTGGAAACCCAAAGAAAAAAATGTATTGTAGAAAATTAATATGGTCCACCAATAACATAGCATACATGTGATAGTGCATGGCACTGGGGAACCAGCTGTCAAGGTGTTCCACCCATTAGATAACGTTTGCAAATAATTGATTCATGCGAATGCCTGTACACCGCCCCCAGGAAAGCGATAGCATTCTTTTCATTACCAAAAAAATATAAAATAAAATATGTAAGCATTAATTCTTTTGGAAAATTTTGGAGAATGTATTATATTATATCCCCGGCCATCAAAATAATAATAGTGATATACTGGTGTGATCAATCAAATCGATCGGTTGGCTCAATCACCAGCATATATATGTGATCTGTACAAGTATTTCGTGATGGGCAATTTTGACATTTAGGACTGGATCCCCAGCACACCCTGTTTAGTGCAGTAGTAAAATAGGAGGAAACCTACATTTCTGTTCGAGTAGTAAGAATCTGTAAGAATATAATTGGATTAGGGGGCTAATTTCTCACGCCAAATGTGCGTAACTTATAAATTTGTAACACATCAAAATCTGCATAATTTTTTTTTTTGTCTGTAATTTATCATCACATATGGTGTTAATTTCAGACACGAAATTCCATTTGACATTGGTATTGCACAAGCTCTTTTGGGTGTGTGTACTCTACCGATGGGCCTTCATCGCCATATGTTCGCTCCCTGCCTGCATATGGGTGGATCTTAGGCATTCTTTAAGAAGGCATACCACGTACCAATCAGTGTCAGATAATGCCCCGGCTTAATGAAACTTGTCCTTTGTACCATTTAGAATACCAACCAGTGCAACGGTTGCCAAAAAAAAAAAAAAAATTTGACACAAATGTTCTGTGATGAAAAAGTGTATGTGAGTCAGGAGTCTTACAAGTTGAAATGTGGTGTGTTCGAGTTGAAAATATTTTAAAAAGTGCTCATTTGAAAAAGTTGGTACTTAAAAAGAGGCACCAAATTCAAAAACACATCATGTGTCAATCTTAGGCATGCCTACAGGATTTTTCATCACAGGTAATAATTCTCAAAAACAACTTTACAACACAGAACTCCCAGGTGGAATGGCAAGCTATAATATGGTTGATAATTGGATGATTGAAGAGAGAATGCTACAAGAATCATAAAGGGAGATTTTAACATGTCATTTGTGATAGAATTAATTATTCAATCAAGTTAGTTTTAGTGTTTTAGTTTGTTTAGGTTTGTAGTTTTAGTTTAAAGGAGTTTGTTAGTTTAATTAAATTAAAAATTAAGAGTTTGTTTAGGATTTATAAAGGTTGGTAGAGTTTGTTATCAAAAAGGAATCTTGGTTTTTAGGTTAAGTTGGTTATAAAAAGGTTGGACATTTAACGTTTAACATATAGTTAAAGAGAATATTGATAAATAAAGTATATTATGGGTTTTAGAAAGAGCCCTACATTATTTTCTTTTCTTCTCTCCTTTCTTCTCTTTGTTTTTTATTTTTTGGAAACTAGTCTTAAAAGTTTTGGGGTTAGTATTTGTTGATCTGTTTAGGGGGTTGGGTTCCTACAAGTTGTATCAAAACCATTTGATCAAAATTTCAATGGCATTTCAAGATAAAAGTCTAAGAGGAAGATTCAACGATTTAGAAGTTCGTTAGAGTTAACCAAGGAAACTGCAAGTGAAGATCTGAAAGTTCCTGAAGGAGTAATCAAAAAGGTTGAAAGGGAAGCCAAAAGATTGATTCCATAGGAGAAAGAAATAAGAGAATTTAATCGAGCACCAAGGATGTGAATAGAAAAAGGGCAGTTTATTTATTTAGGCTGTGTTTAGCAGCTACCTGTAATGTAATCATTTCATTTCAAAATTCCAAGGCATTTGTAGCCACAGTGTTGGTTCATAATGAACTCATTCAAATTTATGCTTGGTAACATATATCATTTGATTTTATAAAAAACCTAAGATGACTTCATTTATAATTTTAGATAACAAATTAGTAAAAATCTGAATGAGTTCATTTTGAACCATCACTATATGGCTATAAATGCCTTGGGAATTTGAAATTAAATGATATATTATAGGTGGCTGCCAAACAGGCCCTTATTCATTTTGAATCGTTTATTATCTAGTTATGATTCGTAGAAACACAATATTCATGCATATTTCCTTATATACAACCTATGAGATATGGTTGTAGGAATGTCAAAAGGTGGCATGTCAGAAAAGGAATCAAGAAAAATACTTAAATTTTTGTAAATTCAATTTGTAAAAAGGTTTGGAAGTATGTTGAAGATTTGAGTTCACCAACTCAAGTGTGAGAGATGGTTGAGATTCTCTCATAAGATTATAAAAGGTTTGCTTAATGTTACTACTGCAATATTGGATATATGATATGAATCATGATGACTATTTGAGAAAAGAGGATGATCTTAAAGAATATGAAAGTAACAATACAGCAAATGTCGATGCATATGCAAAACTACAAGAAGCCAAAAAGTCTGAAATTTCATTCAAAGATTCAAATCCCAATTTGGTCCAAGTAAGTCTATCTTGTTCACATGTATTATATTCAAGTGATTTGGATTCTATTAATTCATATGGTAAAGTGAATGAAAATTATGATTTTTGTGAAATTGATAATATATGTGTGGATTGTCAAAAATTTGACAAGATAAATCTCTATCATATTTTTATTGCAAAGGAGAATATCATGATAGAGATGAAAAATACTAAAAATTTAACAATTGGTGAGAATGAAGATGTTGATGAAGAAAAAAAATGTGATTAGTATAAAGAAGCATTGTTTCTTTAATGGGTTTGATTATGAAGCCACAAAATGCAAGCGTTACTTTATGAGTCAGAGTTGGTGATTCAAGAAATTATGTTAGTGCAAGATTTTGTTAAAGAACCAGCAAATCAAAGGTGGAAAGCACAAGATTACTTAAACGGTGATTTTCTTATTCAACGAGGTTTAAAAGATACAAGAGTTGATTGGAGGATAAATTTTGATCTAGGAATAGCTCAAGATGATGTCAAACATTGTAATGATGATGGGATTGGTGAAGGTTTTATAAATTTTCCACTAAATGATGAAAATAAACATTATATTGAAGATTTGAGTATGTAATAGGTGAATATGGAGAATTATTTGAGATTGAATTGAAAAATGCATGAAAGCACAAAGTCTACAATGTTTGGCATCATTTATGCATGAAGTAATTGATCAAGTACAATTGATTGGATAGTCAAAAAATCACAAAACATAAATACATCAATGGAGATGGCAATAAAGACTTGCAATTGACAACATTAGAACATCAGAAGATGGGTGATAGTTTTTAAATAACTTGATTTAAGGGAGGTTGATAGATTTAATTATTAAATCAAGTTAGTTTTAGTTTATTTGGGCCAGTTATTTTAGTTTTATAAGAGTTTGTTAATTTAATTAAATTAAAAGTTAAGAGTTTGTTTAGCATTTATAAAGGTTGTTAGAGTTTGTTATGAAGGAATATTGGTTTTTAGGTTAAGTTGGTTATAAAAAGGTTTGGATGTTTGGCACGTAGTTAGAAGGAATATTGATAAATAAAGTTTATTCTAGGCTCCAGAAAGAGCCCTAAATTATTTTCTTTTCTTCTCTCCATTCTTCTCTTTATATCTTTTGGAAAATAGCCCTAAAAGTTTTGGGGTTAGTAATTGCTGATCTATTTAGGGGTTTGGGTTCCTATAATTTGGAGGAGGGGCAACTTTTAGAATTCCTTTAGGATGTGTTGAAGAGGAAATGGAGAGGAAGAAGTGTGTGGGAGGTAGATAGATAGAGAGATATGTTGTGACAAAACCACACAGTGGAATACGTAACGTAAAATAAAATGAGAAAATAGTAAATGACAAGGAACAATCACACAACACAAAGTTTAATGTGGTTCCGCAAGATATGCCCATATCCATGGGTGAAGGCGATCAGGAACTTCCACTAAAATACAAACGGAGATTACAAAAATGTACAAAAATGAGTTCCCAAAACCCAAAGGCAAAACCCCAAAGAAAAACCCTGAAGAATGAAATTCATAAATATGATCCTAAATGGGGGTGGGGGTAGAATAGGATCTTGGCCTGTTTTTTTAAAATTTGGTTATGAAATTCCTGTAATGGTGTGATCCAAAGATCCGAGAGGGGGTGAATAGGATCATTATACTTGTGGGCCTCAGATTTTGCACGACGGGTGGACCTCTTAAAAAAAGGGTCCACTCATCATGGGCCTAACTCATGATGACAAAGAGTCGCTACCAGCCCTTTTAAAGATGTGACAGGACATCTATGTTTCAAAAACAAAATAATTTTATCTTTAAATTATTTTGAAATGTCTGACTCCATTTTAAATTAGTCGACTTAGGGATTCTGGGTAAGTGGTTTGATTATGGACAGGGGAAGGTGTTAGGCACCCTGGTCTATCCGTATATGCGGTTACCTACTTAGATCAGTTCAAACTTAAGGTCAAATTTCTCTATGTGGTGTGTGCATTGGTGTGTTTTATTTTAAAGAAATGTGTCATGCATGTGCAATTGATTTACCCCAACTAACTAGTGCACGTGTGTAGAGTGTATATAAAAATAATTTTATTATTTATCAAGCTATCTATTTACACGTTATCTAACAAAAATAAATAGATAAAAAAAATTGGAATGCGTACCTGGAACCGTCTTTCTCATAGCTAAATAAAAAAATCACACACACACACACACACACACATATATATATATATATACAAAACACGACATACCATTCATGTAGCATATAATAACAAACATAATTCAAAATAAATATATAAGATAAAAGAAAGAGATAAAGAGAGAAAAAAATAGATTCAATTTTTATGACAATGGTATCTAAGATACAATAAAAATAATAATAATAATAATAATAATAATAATAATAATAAAAGAATGAAATAAAATCTAAGTAAAAATCAGAATGGATTTGGATGATTTATTGTGATAACTTCAAGAGACTTGCTTATCATAAAAATAAATTAATTCAAAATAAAATAAAATGTAAAATAAATGAAATAATTAATTAATTAGAAATAACAAAAATAAATAAATAAATTCTAAGAAATGAATGGCATAGAGTGGTTAAACATAATAACTTTAAGAAAATTATTAAAAAATTAAAATTAAAATTAAGTAATAAAATAAAATAAAATATAGAATTGAGATTACAAATAAAATATCTATCTAATAAACATAAAAATGAATAAAAGAATAAAGACAATTAAGTAGAAAAATATTAAGAAGAAAATTAATGGCATGGAATGGAAGAAAGTGATGGCTTCAAGAAAATACTTATCAAGAAATAAAATACCAAGAAATCAAGTTTAAAAAAAAAGATAAAATAAAATAAATTTAAAATCTATATTGCAACAAAATTACTAATAAATAAACATTAACTAAGATTATAAAAAAATTTGTACATACAAGTATCTAACATTAATTAATAAATTAAAGAAATTTAAAAAAAAATTAATCTATAGAAATGGGGTAGTTGTACATAAGATTTATGAAAATAAAAATAAAATAATTTAATTGAAAACACATAAATAATGTAAAATGAATTAAAACATTATAATACTTATATAAAAAGATGAAAGAATTATATAACAAAAAAGAAGAAAAAGAATAAGAAGAATAAAAGAAGAAAAAAATAAAGAGGAGGATCATACCTTTGGGATGTTGCACTTGTGAATGATTGCTCTTCCTTTAGTTGGACAGCAAGGTCTCACAGGTTCTTCCTAATGCTAAAATTGAATAGACAACAATGGAGATGATGGCATATCTATGAGAGAGAAAGAGAGCTTTTTGGGGATTTTTTGTGTAGAAGAAAGAAGGGTGGTCTTCTATCTTTAGGACATTAGAGGGCTTTCACCTAAAGAAAGAGGAGTAAATGAGGGAATGTGTTAGATCAAAAGGGGAATGATTAGAGAATTGGAATGAAGTGGCTAGGTAATTTTAGGAAATGAGAGTTGGTGGGTCAAAATTGACATGATCTTCGCTTAAGTGTCAATGGCATGTTAACTAAAAATGGAAGAATGAGTAACTAGGAATCCAAAAGTGGAATGGGAGTGTGCCTAAGTGTGCTTGACACATGTGGACTTTCATCTAAAAAAAGGAGAGTGAATTGGAGAGTGTGTTGGACTAAAAGATGAATGATTAAAGGACTGAAGTGAGGTGGCTAGGTAGTTTTAGGAAGGGAGAGTTAGTGAGCAAAAATTGACATCACCTTTATTGTCAGCACCCAAATTTTGACTCAGGTCATCTAATAGAATAAAGAGCATCAAAGCAGTACTTAGGCATCAAGACTCTAAGCACCCTTCGTTTTGAAAGAGAAAACCTAGACTCTAAGATGTTAAGCATTCTTAAAGAAGTCTCTTAAGATATTTCACTAGTAATTGAACCAGTCAAAGCACCTCATTATAATACAAATGCACCATTTTAGGTCAAACCATAATCTCTCACAAAAGCATCAATAGGACTTTGAGGGTCCACATTTAAGAGCTGCATCCATGTTATCTACAATTTTTTTCGCCTCTGTAAGTCTTCCCTCAACAAAGCATTACAAGTGGAAAAATCACCATTTTACCATTTTACCATTTTGCCTTTAAAAGCCCAGAATTCATTGTCTACCACTCAAATCACTGAATTTCCCTCATCTACATAAGCCTTCTTGTTGTGCAACATCACGACGAAGAATCCTCATTTTCACATTTTTTGACCCGCGGCCAAAAAATTATCATTTTACCCTTTTCACTTTAGAGAATTTACCTCAGACCCTCAAAGGATCCTCGAAGCTTCTCTGTTACCTGAATGGTATAATTTTAGACTCTATGCATCCCTACTTTTCCCAATTCCGAGAAACTCATCACAGAATAGATATTGCTCGAGAAAGACAACAACCAATTTCTCTACTTATGATAACCCTGACCAAGAAATGACCCTTGAAATAGCTCTCGAAGATTCATTCGGTCTCCAAATTCAGAAAGGTTGATCACCGTATCACGGCCTCAACCTTATCTTCAAATCTTTAGGTCTGAGAAAAGAACTTTGAAATCTTGAACCTCTGTGAAAACTCAATCTTCCCTAAGGGGTCAAAAAGTTGTTTAGTTGTATTTCACTTATATAGAGCCAGAATGTTCTCTAAACCTCCAAATCAGGATCAGTCAGTGTTTTCTGGAATTGTGAGGCCTTCAAAAAACTGTCTAAGGAACGCGAGCTTTCGTAGGACTTATCTATTCAGATTCGCTCAAATACTCCAAAAAAAACAACAAATAAAAGCAAAAAATTGGTTACTCAACTAACTCCTGGGAGTTTACCCAAACTCAAAAATTCAATCTATCGGTGGCTATCCCATAGTAAATACAGGACCTCTAGAGTATCAAAGTTGCATTGGATTATAGAAATCATGTATTCTTAACCATCATTTCTTCTTAAGCCGAGGTAAAGCATTTTCTATCTGCATTTGGCACGCAGAATGCCCTAAAAAATTCTCCCAGACTCGGAATGTAGCAAGTTCAGACCCATTTTCTTAGTTTCACCCTTACCTTCAAAAGATCTTTTCATAAACTTGAGCATTAAAGAATGTTAGACAGTTTAATTCCACTAACCTTTGGGCAGCTACAAAAGCCTTATCTCTCCAAGTGACCTTGCTTCGAAAATCTCTTGGTAATTGCCCAAGAATCTAGTGGTTAGTCTGTCAATTCTTGTAGCTCTGAGACTCCCCAAGCTTAAAATCCCCCAAACATGGCCTATAACAGAGATCTACAGAAAATCCAGTAGCATCTCTAGTCCAAAACTCTCTAAATGCCCGTAAAAGGGTTTTTGATCTAATTTTTTGCTCAGATATCGTAATTCAGCGTAGTCAGAGGCTATGGCTCACCTGGACCAGAGACCATCTTTCACCTGACAATTTCTATTCAATTTTACTATCTTGCTCTTTCAAAATGCATTTAAGAGTTTTTTACATTAGAAAACCCTGATTTCACCCCTTGCCCTTACCATAATTTGGTTTTGACTGGTTCGTTGTGACCGAAATATCAATGACCCTAAAAGTAGACACTGAGTTTGCCATGTTCCAAGCCTAAGAGCTTATAGAAGTTGACGACATAGTAAGGGGTCAAAAATCTCAGAAGCATTTAATGCACATTAATGAGCTAAGACTTTTTAACTTAGCTCATTAATTGTATTTAATGCATTCACACCTTAAGACCATAATTGTTAACCCTTAGATGGGAATCTTCCCATGTACACCCTCACCCCTCATCCCTCACCCTTAGATCTAGCCTTGAATTTCAAATCCTTAGTAAGCCCCTCATGTCCCCCCAAATGGCATCTTGATGCCCTCCCTTGATATTTACAACCCACCACACCCTATCAAATGACATCTAAACTTACTCCTTTGTCCACCTCATCAACCCATGCCAATAAACACACCTTCATCTCCACCCTCTATCCAAATGATCTGAACCTATCTCAGCCCCTCCCTTGTCCATGTCACCTAGCACAAAATCCATTTTGTAAATATAATATGTTGAAAATTCCATGAACTGTAAAATACATGTGTTGTATAGACTAGGACATGAATTGAGTCATGTTAGAATCTATGAGGTCCTTGAGTTAAAGCATCATGGAAATCATCGTCAAGCGTCAATGAAGTCTCAAGAGATCAATCCGGGAGCATACGAGTCATCCCAAATGATTCACACACTATTCTGAGCCTTCTCAAGGTAAATCATGTATTGTACGGTGGTCAAGATGAATCAAGGCTCTATGATGGGTTTTCTAAGGTCCATGAACCTTTCCAGACCATGGTGGGATGATCCAAAGCCTTCTGTAGCAGTTTTAAAGTGTCGAAAGAAAGTACAGGGGATTTGGATCGATCCAAGATTGAATTACTTCGATCTAAATACTTTAGATTGATCCAGGATCAGAGTGATTTTTGCACTTGGATCTATCTAGGATCAATCCAAAGTTGCAAAATCACTGTCTAACAGTCTAAACTTCAAAAATCCGTGGGTAATCAATGACCAATATTATTTGACCATTTGGGGATATTCTAATCTAATGGACATGGATTATTTTTGTACATTATATAAGGGTTTGAGCATCCATTGAGCAACTAATGGTTTTTGCTAAAATCTCATACATTTGGAAGCTCATTTTGTCTATTGTGGTAGATCTTAAGAGACTTAGTTCTCTAAATCTCTCCCTATGCTTAGATAGGTAAATCAATACCCAAGACCATTCCATTGCCACCTCT
>JAOXJP010040113.1:3076-16435 GCA_025762735.1 Platanus orientalis
ATATTTTTAAAGTTGGGAGTGAAACTTACCCAAGTGAGGAAGAACTCCCATACTCAACTCCTAAATCTCCCAAACCTCTTTAAATCTTTCTCTTTTAATATAAATGAGATCATTAGGATTTCTTTATCATATTTCTAGGATTTTGAGTTAAGTTGGGGAGTCCCACACTCTCCAAAATGAAGAAAAATTGATTTGGCTTCAAAAAAAAAAAACAAAATCTATGTCAAATCGGATTAATCCAAAGGGTATTGGATTGATCTCCTTTAAGTCGAATCAATCCTCATGGATGCTAGATTGATCTGACATAGTTCTGGACACTTTTTTTATAAAACTCTAAGAGGTCGGATTAATCCAGAAAGTGTCGGATCGATCCACTAAGTTCAGATCCATCTGGCATGGATCAAATTCATCAGTCAGATTTTTCCAAGTTTGACCCGTTCGCACCAAAACACTCATAACTTTCTCTAAAAAATTCTGATTTGATCACCGTTTGTCATGTTGGAAACTAGACTTCAAGATATTTACAAGGGTATATATCTTAAACTATAATTCAATCAGGATTGGTGTCAGTGGGCCCCTGAAGTTACCCAAAATTTGTGGATCTATCAACACAGACACCTTGTGGGAGAATTGTCATAACTTTTTCTATGAAACTCATAATTGCACACCATTTGATGAATTGGAAATTAGACTCATAATTATTTCCAACTATGTATGGCTTTATCCCAAGTTATATAGGGGTTAGTACAAGTTTTCCTACAAAGTTACCCTAAATATGCTCTTAGGACAACTTTAGGACTTAACGATTTCAAGGTCGGACTTGGGTTCTACACTTCAAGCTTGGTCCAAAGGGTTCCTAAATTACTCTAAGGTCTATATAAACATGTAAAATGATAATTTTACCCTTGCATATGTTAAATTACATCTTTAACCTTTAAGTGTAACGCGGGGTGTTACATTTATTGACAACATATTTACTTCTCAATTGACAAGGGAGGTGGTAGAAGGGCTAGAGAAGCCGTTTGAGAAGAAGGAGGTTGGGAAGCAATCTTTGAAACTGAGGGGGTCAGGTGTTGAAATAAGGGTATTTTATATAATACTATATGTATTGTTAGGGGTATTAGTGGTATATCATAAATACTCCATGCATATATATAAATAAACATATACGTATGAGAGGGTTTAATTTTCTCTCTCATACAATTCAGGCTCTTCTGTCGTCTCTCTTTTCTTATTCATGTCTTCTTCTTCTCCTTCTCTATATTTCTTCTTGTCTACAGGTATCGTGGGGTGGTTTTCATCTAGGTATCAGAGAGGGTGACCTAAAGAGGGGTCTAAAGTAAGTAATAGTCAATTGCTAATGTCAGCAAGGCCAAGGGCTGATGTCAGTAGCTGTACAGACTGATAGGCCAGATGATGGGAGCTAATTTTTTCAAGAGATGTTACTTTTTAGAATTTTATGAGATCTCACCTTGTTTGGATTTGATGATTTTTTTTGTTTTGATTTTTGAAGAATTTCCCAGTTTTTTTAATCAATTTTTTCACAACATGTGGGTTCATTTTGGTCCCTCACTAATCGAAGAAGAGAAACAAAATTGACCTTATGTGATTTGGACCAGATTTGAAGGAGCCACGACATTTCTCTCCCTTAGAGTTGCCAACTTGCACAGTTTTTTTTTTTTTTTTTTTTTTTTGCACATTACTACCTACTGGGGTCAATGGATGTGATTTTTTGCACTGTTATTGCTCCTATGGATGGGTCTAATTCCCTTTTATGTTGTTCCAGTTGGTTGTTCTTCCTCTCTACTTGCAGAGTCGTTGACTCTATTCTGGTGAACTATGAGTCTTCATGGAAGTACTCGAAGTGTTCGGTGCTTTGGGGTTTCATCGTGTCAGAGGTAGACTCAGATTCTCAAAATGAGGGGAGTCAAGTACTATTTCTGGATCTACATGTAATGTTATTCTTTTAGGGATTCAGGTTGAGAACCCATGAATGCAAATTACCACAGTAAAACTTAATGGGACAAATCACTTAGAGTGGTCCCAATCTTCAAGGATGTATAATAGTGGGAGAGAAAAACTAGGATACATCATTGGTCAAGTGGTCAAGTCATCTATGTCTGATATGTTGGTTTATGAGAAATGGGAGTTGAAAAACTTGACCATGATATCATGGCTACTGCATTGGATGCAACCTCATATTAGTAAAGGCTTTTTATTCCTTAGAACTTCTAAGGATATTTGGGATTTTATAACCCAAACCTACTCAGAAGTGAAAAATTTTGTGAGAATATATCAGTTAAAGCAAGAAATTGTTGATCTTCATCAGAGGGAGAAGAGTCTGGGAAGTTATTTTGCAGCCTTGCATAGCATGTGGGAGGAAGTAGATCATAATGAAATGTATAATCCAGTGTGTTAAGTAGATGTTGTGCCGTACAAGGCGAAGGTGGAGAGGAATAGAATCTTTGAGTTCCAAGCGGGTTTGAACTTTGATTTTGAACTTTTCATAGATAACATCTTGAGCAAAGATACGCTTCCATCCCTAAATGAAATATATGCATTTTCTCATAATGATGAAAGTAGGAAACATGTTACACAACAATACTTATTGGAAGCTCTAGAGTGATCAACCTTAATTACTTCAGCAACCCCTCCTAATGGGGGGAAGAGTGGTGCCAAGAAGCCTCTTAAATGGGGTTCAGATAATAGGGAAAGAATTCCATGGAGATCTAGTCCTATAGATAAAAGTTGAAGTGTAGTCATTGTGGTAAGCAGTGGGACACAAAAGAAACCTATTGGGATCTGGTAGGGCGCCTAGAAAGGTTCAACAAGCCCAGATCAATGCGAGCCAACTCAGTAACATCATATGGGAGTGATGGGAGCATGAACTATGCTGCCCAGAAGGTTATCAGTCTCAACACTGCCCCCTCAAGTGAAGCTTCTTGATGAATGGTCATTGTTCCCGAAGTGGATATTGAGAGCATACACCGCTTTATGCCCCAGTTTGAGGGGTATACAACCACTACTCATCCATCCTCTTCTTCATTTGCCTCCATCTAGACAAGTACTTTTTCATTTGATCTTCATGCTTTCCCTATTACCTCCTCATCTTGGATTACTGACTCTAGAGCATCAAATCACTTGACAGGTTTCTCATCATTGTTTTCCTCATATTTTATTACCTCTGGTCATGAAAAGGTTAGAGTAGATATAGGACATTATCTTCCATCTCTAAGAAAGGAAGTATCAATGTTTCACCTACTATCTCTTTCTTTTATTCTTCATGTCCTAAGTTTGCAACAAACCTACTCTCAATTAGTTGTATTACTCGAGATTTGAGTTGTTCTATTACATTTTTTTGAAGCAGATGACTGGGAGTGGACATGTAATTGATGGTATCTACCTTCTCAATGCCGCAACAGATGTTCCCTTATCAACAACATGTTAGTCTAGTATTAATAGTTGTAGGAGTATGAGTAATAAAGATAGTTAATGCAATGGCATAAATGACTAGGTCATTTTTCCTTGTCATTGTTGAAAATTATATTTCCTAGTCTTTTTTTTCAAGTCATGAGTCAAAACTAAATTGTGAAGTCCATCAGTTGTCCAAACATATTTGGATCTCTTATCCTCTTAGTAATAATAGTTATGTTCATTTTGTATTAATTAATTTTGATGTTTGGGGACCCAACTACTTCGATTTTTTGTTATCGTTACTTTATTTCATTTGTTGATGATTGTTCTAAATGAACGATGGGTTTATTTGATGAAAACAAAGGGAGTGGTTGCCTTTATATTTCCAACATTTCATAAAATGGTTCAGACTCAATTTAATACATCCATCAAAGTTTTGTGTTCTGACAATGGGAGGAATATATATCTTCTCAATTATAACATTACTTAACCAAGTGTGGCATTGATCATCAAACATTGTGTGTTGGTACTTCTCAACAAAATGGAGTGTCCAAACGAAAAAATAGACATGTACTAGAAGTTACACGAGCTCTCTATTCGGGATCAATGTTCCCAAAACATTTTGGTCAAAAACTTTATTAATGGCTTCCTATCTCATTAACCAAATGCCATCTAAAGTCCTCAATTTCAAGTCACATGTTAGTATCTTATGTACTAATCATTCTCTCTTTCTTGTTCCTCCAAGGATATTTGGGTGTGTGTGTTATGTTCATATTCAGAAAGATGATTGGACTAAATTAGACACTCGGGCTGTTAAATGCGTTTTCTTGGGATATCCTACAACTCAAAAGGGCTTCAAATACTATAGTCCAGCCTTAAGGCCGAAGTTTATCTTAATGGATGTTACTTTCCTTGAGTCTGTTCCTTTCTTCTCCTCTTCCAAGGCCTCTCTTAAGAGAAGCATTCAAAGATAGGCCTACCTCTCCCTATTTGCCATCTCTTTTCCCATTCCTACTTCAGTTCATCCTTCAATATTTTATAAATCTTCTGAGATAATGGGAAAGGTTTGCTTGCGTACACTAGGAGACAAAAGGCCACTACTATAAATCCACCACTAGTTGTCACTTTGGATTTAAGTAATGTTCCATTAGACTCTAGAGATGAGGAGGACATTCTTATTACACTTTTAAAAGGAAAGAATTCTTGCACTAATCATCCAATTTCTAATTTTGTTTCATACATGACATTAAATCACTCCTACATGACCTTTGTGAACTCGGTTTCTTCTGTATCTATTCCTTCCAATTTGAAAGAGGTAATTTCTCAGAGTCATTGGAGAGAAGCCACATGTGAGGAAATGATGGCCCACAAAAAAGAATGAGACATGCGAACCGGTTGATCTTTCATTGGGAAAGTTGTATGTAAGGTGTAAGTGGGTCTATACTATCAAATACAAGGTAGATGGTTCAATTAAAAGGTATAGGGAAAGGTTAGTTTCCAAGGGATATACCCAAACATATGGCATTGATTATCAAGAGATGTTCATATCAGTAGTAAAGATAAACTCCATTTGAGTCTTACTATCTGTTGCAACCAATAAGGGTTGGCCTCTTTGGTAGTTAGATGTAAAAAATGCTTTCCTTCATGGTGATCTTCACAAGGAGGTGTAAATGACTCTTCCCTCAAGTTTTAAAATTCCAAGCACTGCAAATAAAGTTTGCAAGTTGAAGAAAGCCTTATATGGGCTCAAATAATCACTGAGGGAATGGTTTGAACATTTCAATGCAAGTTTGAAAAGAATTCACTATAAACAATCATAGTTTGATAATACCTTGTTCATTAAACATACAAATAAGGGATCAACTATTGTTATTGTCTATGTTGATGATATAGTAGTCGTTGGTGATGATCTAGAAGAAGTACAACACTTGAAATCTTATCTTAGTGAAGAATCTGAAGTAAAATACTTGGGAACATTGCATTATTTCTTAGGGATTGAAGTTTCACAGTCTAGACAGGGTGTCTTCATATCTCAAAGGAAGTACACATTAGATCTATGGATAGAGACAGGACTATTAGGAGGGAGACCTATAGAAACTCCTATTGAAGTCAACCATGGACTTAATGATCAGGATGGGAGACCACTGATTGATGAGGGTAGACGACAAAGGCTGGTTGGAAAGATCATTTACGTTGCTCATACATGACATGACATAGCTTTTTTTGTTAGAGTTGTCAGTCAATTTATGCATGCCCCAAGAACACCCCACTTAGAGGCTACCTTTAGAATATTAAGGTATCTGAAGTCCACCCCAAGAAGAGGTTTATTGATTTCCAAGCATGGTCATATGAAGGTTGAAGTTTACACAGATGTTGATTGGGTAGGGTCAGACACTAACAGGAGATCTATTACTTCAAGATATTGTTCCTTTGTTGGTGGGAATTTAGTTACATGGAGGAGTAAGAAGCAGTCAGTTGTGGCAAGATCAAGTGTTGAAGCAGAGTATAAGTCCATGGATGGTGTATGTGAGGCTCTCTAGCTATAAATGTTACTCCAAGACATTGGAATTGGTGTACAGACTCCTATGACTATACTGTGATAACAAAGTAGCAAACATGATAGCACCAAACACATAAAGGTGGATCGACATTTTATTCGGGAAAAGCTACTTGGAGGTTTAATTTGCACACCATTCATTACTATAGAACAAAAATTTGCTAATGTACTGACCAAAGGGGTATGATACAAATTGAGAGCTATGATACAATAAATATTAGACTTAGATGTTCCTCTAATGCATATCTAGTTTTTCTTGTGTGTGTGTGTCTATATATATATAAAGGATGTTCTGTCCAGGATTTGGTGTCTAGGACACCAGGGGATGTCACATGGAATAAAATGGGTGGGAAGTGCATTTTTTGAATATATAATATGCATTTATTCCATATGATGGCCCCTAGTGTCCTAGACACATCCTAGACAATATATATATAGCCCATGCCTTACAAATGGTCAGTCTATATCTTGGGCTTGGGCCTAGCCTTGGGCCAAGCTTCTTAGGCTAATTTGTAGACCTGAGGTGGCATGACCCTTTGTGTAGTCCTAGTTGCCATGTAGAAGATTCTTGGAAGTTCAAAACATTGTAAACTTTTTATCAAAAAAAAAAATGAAAAACTTGTTTCCTTACCCAACATGCTTGACATATCTTACACATCCTCACAAAAAATGTTTGTCATGAAATCATAATATTCATTTTTGGGGGCTGATCTTCTGCACCGGGAGGACAGTTCATCCCCTAGGTCGAAGGGCGGCAACATCAGCGTCAGAAGTGAAATACACACGCCCCCAAAAAGTGAAAATCACTTTTGGCACTGATTTTTCCGCCTGCTTGACCATCGGCAGACGTCAGCGCAGGTTAGGGGTCAGCATGTAAAATCCTCACAGCCTCGCAAGGGGTGTGGGCCCACCGGGAGGACCGTGCACCCCATCATATAGAGGTGCAGGCCCCCATGCACTTTTTACGTGGGGCCCACACCCCCTGTGAGGGGATGCACCATCCTCCTGATGAAGAGGATTTTGTCACTTTATTTTTAAGAGCTAGGTTTTGCCATGATTTTTAGAATTACCATTATAATAATCAATAATTGCGTTCTAAAGCAACAGAAAAAAAAAAAAGGCAAGGGGCCATTGTGTTATATATTGTAAAATATGCCAAAAATATAAGTCATTATTAATCATGTTATAATGATCATTATTTTGTCATTTTGCAGTGATAATATAAAATGACTAGTACTCTTTCATAATACTAAATTATTTTTATCAAAATTAAAAGGTATTATATTATAAAATTATGGACAATAGTGCTAGACATTAACTATTTTCAAAATAACAATTGTAATAACTGTTGCTAAAACAGTGATAAATTTTTTAAATCTTATTAAATTTTACGATCGAAGAATTAATTTTTTTTTTTAAATACATATCATAACAAGCCTGAATTCCTATATGATTATAGAATTAAAGACGAAATAACAGTAACTAATATTTTTATAGTAAATAATAGAATCTCAATTTATCACGTTTTTTTTTTTAAGGTAAAGCTCTATCTATCATGTTTATTAATTATCAAGGAACACTATTGTATGTGAGATTATTATTATTTTAGGTAAGGATGTGAGCTTATGATAGAGCCTAATTTTGTCTTTAAATGCTTTTAAGACATCATGTATCTGTTCGGGTTGATCCACTTGTCGGACCGGCTAAACTTAGACCATTTCAAAGCTTAAAAGATACGAGAAAATTCCATCTTGTGACAACTTGAGATATGCTATGTTCCTCTGGAAATCTGAGGAGATAGAGTTTTGACAATGGGAGTTATTAGTTCATCGG
Organism: Platanus orientalis; assembly: GCA_025762735.1. NCBI lineage: Eukaryota > Viridiplantae > Streptophyta > Magnoliopsida > Proteales > Platanaceae > Platanus > Platanus orientalis. The sequence goes on from JAOXJP010040113.1 coordinate 10,881, forward strand.
GATTAGTTCGATGGAAAATGGGTTAGCCCTAAAAACCGTAACACGCTACTCCCATTTTCTGGGCCAAACCTTATTGTAGATTAAATGTTTTTAGGGTGTCACATATGGATTGTTTATTATGATCTATGTTGTGTTTGAATCATAGTTGTGTACATCTTTTTGTTCAGTGATTTCAATTTGTTCGAGGACTTACAGAATTGGCTTTTTTTTTCTCCTATTTTTTCTTACAAGTTATTGTAATTTGATCTTGTAATTGGTCTTCCTTTTGTGAGTAGTCTTTTGTAATTAAGCTATGGAAACCAATTATTCATTGTAATTTCAACACAAAAAGAAAGAGGGGAAAAGATCAAAACCCAAAAATAAAAGAGATTGTGGGTCACAAGATGCCAGTAAGTAATTCTCTTGTGGGATGTGTGGTTACAGAAATAGCTCTCTTCCAATCATGGATTAAAAACACCAATCGGACTCAGAATCGGTCTTGACAATTCCTGAGTCGGATCGGCCGAGTCGGACCGATTCCGAGTTGACTCGGTCGATCCGCTGCCAAAAAAAAAATTTTGTTTTGTAAGAAAAAAATTCTGAAAAATCCCAAAAAATATATAAAGATAATTGGGAAAAAAATTGAAAAGAACGGCTATTTAAACATATTTTAATTAGAAAGAAAAGTTATTTTTAATTTTTAAAGAATTCTTACCTATTTTTTTATTTTTTAAAAAGTATAAAATGACAAAAACAACATTTATATGAAAAATATTGTGGACATTTCCTAGCATTTATTTTCAAAGTCATACATCTATCATGATTTGTGAAAAAAAAATTGCTCATATAATTATTATTTTTTATTTTTAGAATATTTAAATAATTAATAATTTTTTTTCCAAAAAATACAATCTATCTTGAAATCAATGGATTTTAATGCAAAATCCACAAATATAACATAACTTAGGTGATTCATTCATTAAATAATTTTTTCCTTTCTTTTTTTTTTTTTTCATTTTTTGGATTTTTCTCCAAAAATGATCACTCCAACTCAACTCGACCGATCCAACCGATCCAGACCGATTCCCGACTCAACTCAACCAATTCATTATGAATATCGATCTGAGCCTCAGAATTGGACAAGTCTCGACCGATTCCTAGTTGGATTGGCCGATCCAACTCGAAATCAACCGAGTTTTAAAACCATGATCTAGAATCATGGAAGAAGGTTAATATGAAATAAGGAGCAAATTTCTTGCCTAGGATTTGTTGTCAAGATGGTTTCCAAGGCACAGGGTGGCTTCATTTGAGATAAAATTGGTGGGAATTTGAAATTGCATCTAACCCCTACCCATTTTATTTCATGTGAGGTCACCTGATGTCCTGGACACCAAATCCTGAACAGAACATCTATTTCGTATGAAATACTTCACGAAGAGCAAATAGTACTCATTATTACCCTTTCCGAAAGGAGATTGATTGTTTGTGATCAGAAAGTGTGAACCTCCGTAAATGTGTCACAAATTGATATAAGATGTGTTTTTGAATTTGGTGTTTCATTTTGGACAACTACTTATGCATTTAAGAACTTTATTTTGACACTTAGCCTTCCTTAACCCCAACACATCACATATTAGCTAGTGTGCTCGCCAAAACCCACCAAGAACCAGTATGATCATGTGTGACAAAGACCATATTGATAGGTGATTTGTTTTTGAATTTGGGGTCTCTTTTTTATTTGAACCCATGCTTTTAACCTTATGCACCTCACATATCAGCCCGTGTGATATGGCCAAACATTGTTTTGAAAAGACAAAATGGATTTGTGTTAACAGCAACATAAAACAAAACGAGAAAACTAAAAATTGACACACAAAACATAACAATTTATGTGGTTTGGCAAGATTGCCTATGTCCAAGGACCAAAACGACCCAAAGCTCCCATTATTATAAAGATTACATGTACGTAGGGTTCACCACCTCAAAACAAAATCTCTTAAAAAAGCAACACTCAAAGTCTTGTGTTATATATATAACAGCAGAAATCTCAAAAAATAATAATAATAATAATAATAATAATAATAATAAAATTAAAAATTAAAAAAAAAAAAAAAAACCCTTCTACATAACATGGGTCAAAATCTCAGTATACTATGCCACCCCCCTAAATGCTTTGTCCCAAACATTTTTTAGATTATTTGGGTTGCTCTCTAAATCGCACAAACTGGATACAACTTCGAATTGCTATGGGATTGAATTGGAGACAACTTCAAAACATACATGATCAATCCAAGTTTTTGTCACAAGTTTTGGTTTTTTGTCCCAGAGGTCACAAAAGATTTGCTCTTGGCACTTGACCTGCTTTTGATAAAGCCAACGTTTATAAGCTTTATCAGCATGTGAGATCCTAACCGTCAAAGCTATCACGAGGCCCATTTCTCTCATATCTACAACACCCAAAAAATCCAACCTCACAGCCCTCACCGACCGCTACATTACCAGAGAAACCTGCCAGCACCGCGGGTCCCGCACTGCGGGCGTATCGGGCCCCCGTGGCCCAAAAAAAGAAAAACCCGTAAGCCGGTCGTCACGTTCCACCAACCAATCGGAGGTTAAGTGCACTGGTAAAGCATCTTGGATGCCTCTCCGCTTCGTCCATGGAGTCGCAAAACCCTCACCAGATGCTCGATTCTGTGTTTGGAAATGTTGTTCGAGCTCCCGAAGATCCGATCCTTGGGGTAATCATTTTCCTTTTGCTCTTTTGCCCCTTTTTTTTGGGTGGTTTTGATGCTTCCATTTCCATATTTTTTTTCTCCCCTGCTGTACAAGTTTATTAAATTTTCAGTTTTTCCTTGATGATTGCTTGTTTTCTGATTCCAAGGCTTGCAATGGGTGCTTCGTGCTCGATATATCTGACCCTTTTTTTTTTGTTTATATTTTCTTATTCTCGTTGAATTTATATAATTGTTGGGTTATTGATTTGATCACAATTCATTTGGACCCTTCTTCAATATTTCATCATTCATTGCTTCTACAATCTGGAATCGTGGGAATTGAATAAACCTTACACTGGATTAGGGTATTTAGTTAAATTAATAATTGTTAGTTGAGATAACCACTGGAATTCTGAAATCAGTTTTGTACTTTCTGCACTTTTTAATACTTTGCAGTTCATGTAGCTGCTATGTTCAATCTTATCATCTCTTTAAAGGCTTTTAATCTTTACCACATTCTATATCTTTTGGTTTGAAGAAGTAGATTCAGAATTATTTTGCCAATTTTATTCCAATTAGTCTCTGATGCTGATTCAAACAAACAGGTGACTGTTGCATATAACAAGGATCCCAGCTCAATAAAGTTGAATTTGGGTGTCGGTGCATATCGAACAGAGGTTTGTTTCTTTCTGATTTCATTAGAAAGCTTTTTTCACACACGCAGGTGCATGCACAATCAAGTTTAAATTTGAATAGATAAAAATTCTCTCTCTCTAATACACACACACACACACACACACACACATACACTAGCATGTTTGTGCTCACACACCAAAAGCTTTAGTTACCTCTGATTCAAAATTTACTAGACTGCCTTGTGTTCCCTGCATAACAGGAAGGAAAACCTCTTGTTCTGAAAGTAGTGAGACGAGCAGAGCAGCTGATAGTAAATGACCAGTAAGCTATTGAATCATTGTCACTATTACTAAATTTTTATGAAGTCAACATTGAGCTCCGTTTTGTATGGTATTCAGGTCTCGCGTTAAAGAGTATATCCCTATTATTGGACTTGCAGATTTCAATAAATTGTCAGCTAAGCTCATTTTTGGTGTTGAAAGGTAAAAATATTCTGCAGTCTTAGGTGGAATTCTAACTGCATATTATGGAAATATCTGAGAGAAGTTAAAGCATTGAAAGTAGACAGAAAGATGGAAATACTTAATATTTAAGTAGAGACTATAATGTTGGTCTAGTTTTCTACAGAAGCATACATATTTATGGGGGGAAAATTCTGAAAAGAAAATGTTGTATAAGTTTTTCACATAGAAGAAATACTTTTCTTTTCTTGAATAGAAAAGAATATTTGATCATTTTATGTTACTTCTCCCTTTGTATCTGATGTGGAAATCATATCTTTTTAATTCATGTATGTGATTTTATTGAACTGACTGCAAAATTATGCTTTTTTGTTTTTGGAAACAGCCCTGCTATTCAAGAGAACAGGGTGACTACTGTCCAGTGCTTGTCTGGTACTGGCTCACTGAGGGTTGGAGCTGAGTTTCTGGCAAGACATTACCATCAAGTAAAGAGCTTACTCTTTCCACTTGGTTGACTCTTTAGGATAATAATGATTTGAAGGGTAACTTCAATCTAACTGTCTGCCATTTTTTCCAGCACACAATATATATTCCGCTGCCTACTTGGGGAAACCATCCAAAAATTTTCACTGTAGCAGGGTTGTCTGTGAAGACTTATCGCTATTATGACCCAGCAACACGCGGACTGAATTTCCAAGGTTTTGACCTATCCAATGTTGAGTTTATACTGTTATACAGCTATTTCAAGTCTTAACAGTGACCTGCTCTGGATTACTTGCAAGGGTTCCTTACCACTGAATCTTCCTTTAGCTGTGATGTATAATCTGTTATTCTGCTTCAAAGCTATCTTAAATTAGAATTTTTACCCAGTCATGTACTCCGATTAAAATGTGATGTTTTCTTATTTGTTTTCTAATTTTATTAGTATGGGAATTTTTTTATATTCCTTGGTCTTAGCCAATTTTCTGTTTTTGCTATATGATATCCTGTTTAGAATCTTGTTATTGCCATGACATTTTGGGGTATGCTTTTGCATGTTGTGTTATTATTTTATCTGCGGGAAACAGGCCTGCTAGAAGATCTTGGTTCTGCCCCATCAGGAGCAATAGTGCTTCTTCATGCATGTGCTCATAATCCGACTGGTGTCGATCCAACCCTTAAGCAGTGGGAGCATATCAGGCAGTTGATGCGATCAAAAGCGTTGTTACCTTTCTTTGACAGTGCTTATCAGGTAATTGTGAATGGACTGAGGTCCAAATTAATTTGGGACTGTCAGGTCTTTTTTTTTGGAAAGATAACTGTAAAGTCCTTTAGAATCCTGGAATATCAAAAGGATGGTAATTAAGCTTCGGAAAATTATGACCAGTTTAATTGAATGATGACCAACTGATTTCAAATGTACCATGGGTTTAACTGACAAAAGACATTGTTTACATTCTAGGGTTTTGCAAGTGGAAGCCTGGATGCAGATGCAGAGTCTGTTCGCATGTTTGTTGCAGATGGTGGTGAATGCCTTGCAGCTCAGAGTTATGCAAAAAACATGGGACTCTATGGAGAGCGTGTTGGTGCACTTAGCATTGTAAGACACTTAAGACCACCTTTCAAGAATTTATATCACTTAAGGAATTTGCTCCGGATTTGGTAGGACAACTTAGAGAGTGCCTAAAGTAAGAATGACATCAGGGCCAACACATACAACAACAACAACAACAAACAGCCTTATCCCAACTATTTGGGGTCGGCTACATGAATCCTGTTCCGCCAT
>JAOXJP010040124.1:0-16434 GCA_025762735.1 Platanus orientalis
GTATAAGAGACAGAAACTAACTTTGTTTTGTTATGCCATAAGTTCTTAGAATCGATCCAAACTTATTTTGTAAAAATTATTTTGGATTTTAAAAGGATTTCTAACCATTCTTCACTAGTTTTGATTCATTTTGAAAGAGAAATTTTGGTTTTGTATAAAACATTAAAGTAATTTCATTTTTTACTCTATTAGAATCATAGAAGTGCCTTACTCATATTTTGTAAAGATCTACTATGTTTTTTTATCACTCTAAAGCACAGATCAAAAGTTTTCAAAGGGTTTTTTGAAGTTTTTCAGTAACTAAAATATATGATTTGTTTTGTAAAATCTTGAGATTCTATATTGGTTTAGATTCATATTCTACATGTTAAGAATTGTTTTATTATAAATTTTAATCCATTTTAAGTTCCAGAATCATTGATTTTAAAGAGAGATATTTCTATTTTTAAGAACACAAGTATTTCTAGTTTCAGTATTTGCTTTCATATGATCGTAAAGTTTATTCTCCTCTTGTAAGAATTGTTTATGTTTATATGATTGATTTATGATATGAATGTGATATGTTCATCATGATTATTGAAAAAAAATCTGATTGTTCCATAGTTCTATGCTTAGATAGATCAAACATCTATGATCTAAAGTGCTATGAATTTGTTTATGTTCTGTTATGGATTACTATATGTTTTGTACTGCTATTATTATTATTTTTACCTACTGTTGATAGTTTTCTATTATAGTGTTGTTATAAACCACCCTTCATCATCAAAGGATAAACATTGATGATGCTCAACACACCCGGCTTATGGTGTGAATGACCCATTTTACTGGGGATTATAAATGGTTATCATGCAACTCTTTTCATTGAATATAAAATTGGTGAATCATGTGGCTCTTTGCACCGGAAAAAAATTGGTGTATCATGTAGCTCTTCTCACTGAAGATAAATTTGGTGAATCATGCGACTCTTCTCACCGTAGATAAAATTGGTGAATCATGTGGTCATTTGCACCGGGGATTAAATGGTGTAATTGTTATCTATATTGGCTTATGTAACTATTATTTATATTGATTTATGTATTTGTTTTACATGTTCAGTTTTGTCCAGTTCAGTTATATGCACCTGTTTTATTTTATTTGTATCATCTATATGTTTTTGTCTTTTAATGTTTTCAATTCAGTATATGTTTTATATGTAACTATTTAGTTTTGTATATTATTAAAAGTTATGCAACTATTTGTTTTGTTTTAATTCGTGCAAAAGTCTTGATCCGTTATTCCTTAGTTTATTGTTCCCATTGAGTTTGTTTAGCTCACCCCAAATTTGAGACCATAGATGATGAAGAGATAACTATATAGCGGTTGATAGGTAGGATTGGAGAGTTGAAATATTGGTTATATGCTATGAGACATTGAGACATTAATTTATTTCAATTCAATATTTTATTTTAATTTATTTGAAAAGAATGTAATAAGTTAGTGGATTTTGGTTTAGGCTTGATATTTGATTTTTAGATAATGGTTAAAATTATGTCAGACTATTAGTTTATGTGAATGAGAATGTCAAGACATGATTATGGATTTCAGGTTTATGGAATTATGAAAATTTTGTTACAAGATGATTGTGGGATATAGATGGTTACAATTTATGATATGTAATTCTGATGTGTATAAATGAATGTTTAATGTCATATGTCAAAATTCATGGTTCTTCTGGTGGGGGTTTTTGGGCGTGACATTATAGGATTACTTTAGCTTCTCAAATACTTAATAAATAGATGTACCCACATTCAGATAGGGTCATGTAACTTTTCTAGAAGTGAGAGAAGCGTAAAAAATTATAGAGCAGGTGTGGATACTTTGGAGACGGGTTGGATTGGATTCTTGTGCCGGTTAATTCATTGAGATAATTCTAAACTTCCTTTATGATTAGATCTCATCGATTCATATAGTGATCATGGGAAAACATATTTTGATATGTGATTTGATCAATGAACTTTACTAATTTTTATGTTCAAGAATGGTAATTTTCCTATAAAGCATGCCCTCAAAAAGTGTAAATCACTTTTCTGCGTTGATGTGTCTATGCGCACGGCATGCTCACACTTTTTGTGCACACAAAATATGGACTCACATGCACTCAGACCACCACTCTACTTATTGGCTTTACATATTGTTTATTTAGACCACCACTATACTTGTAAATCCTCGGAGAACTCACCTCTAGGAGATATTACCCTTGTTGTGTTTCACTTGTACTTGCCTTCATAAAGGCTTCCACAATTGTGTAATTACTTATATTTATTGGCCTTCATTAGAAGCATTCACATATTCATTTTGCTTAGATAGAGACCAAACTATATTGGTATATTTGGCTATTGAGAGCCACTTTCTACATTAGGACTTTGGTTCCCTTACTTGACCATATTGACATATTTGGCTAGTAAGAGGCACATTATATTTTGGGGCATTGATTCCCTTACTTTGACCAAAACAACAATATTCAGTTATTGAGAACTATTTTGGTATTATATACCTTGCACCATTGTGTCAATAGTCGGAGACGCTGTGTGACGAATTGTAAGATCTTGGCTTGGAAACAACCAAGGTTGTGCTTATCGGAGACGCCAAGCACATAATTTAAGGTTTGTTCATTCCTTGTAATAATTGTGATTGATTAATAAAATTGAGTGATTAAAGTGGGCGTAGGCCCCGGTGTGGCCGAACCACTATAAATTCTTATGTTGTGATGTATGATTGTGGGGTGATCCATATATACGAGCATTAGCACTTGGGCACTAAACGTATCAATTGAGTTAAATCAAAATTAAACATCAACATTTAACTCATTAAAATTAAAAATTTGGGTAAAATAAATTAAAATTTTAATTATATCCTATTCACCCCCTTAAGGATTAAATAAGTAAAATTTCAAGTTGGTTGTTGAAGGGTGGCTTTAGAAGGATTCTAATTAACTTTAATAGGGATGTAATGGTTACCTAAAACTCATGGAGCGTATCGATTAACCCTATAGAGGTTCATAAAACTAAGATCTAGGGACTTGCAAAGGAATTTGATCAACTTTGTCAATAGTAAAGACCTAAAACCTAAGAGGCCATGAAAGAACTTGCTAAACTTTAACAGGATTGACTTGTTGGAAATATGTGTCCTGACAAAGCCATTCACATAAAATATAAGTATATTCAATTATTTAATAATGACTATTTATTTTATCATCACATGTATTTGTTTCCTTATATGGGTAATTATTTGATCTCATGAGATGAGATAGGTGGTCCTCAGGTAACATAGTAGGATGTCAGACACATTGGATTGTGTGAAGAGATCTAATAATCCAGTTCTTGTAGACTTGAAAGTTTGCAGCTATGGATGATGCTGGACACATCACTTATAAGGTTGCTACATATAGAGTTGCTATATAATGGAGTGATGTAATCTCAATCATTGGAGTGAGACTCTAAGGTTGCATGTAGGTGGATTACATAAATACATTAAAGGGATCTATTATGAACATACTTGGTAAAACATCACTATCAGGATAAGTGTTGTTCATATTTACAGATTCATCCTTAGACCTGAGGAGTTTATATTTCTCTAAGTTGTCGTGTTTGTTATTTTAAGCTACCAACAAGTGATGCCTAATTGGAGGCTATATCATGGGTAGTTTGGATAGCTTATATGATACTTAAGAGAATGCAAATTCCCAACAAAGAATCCAATTCCCTTAATGGGAGAATAATCAGTTTAGGAAATATGTGATTTAATTGGATATAAAAATCTAGTGTCAGTGGTTCTTGATAAAGTGTTTGTCAAATGTTTTCAAAATTATATTATCAGAGATATATTTAATTTTGAAAATTATTTTCTTAAATAAATGTTTTGAAATGTCTATTTGATTCATCAAGTTTCTAATGATAATGTTCTAATGACCATAGAGGTTAAACAGTGATTATTTTATTATCTTGAAAGTCATTCAAGAATATTGTGTGGTAGAAGGACATATTTGTGAAATATCTGTAAGGAAGGGTCTCATTGTTACTTTCTTATATTTGGAAGTTCAATTGTAATATGTAAAAGGGAATATTGCAATTAGTTGTGTGTCAGTTTATAATTAATAATAAATAGTGTCCTTAATGCAGTTTGACTTAACTAAGGATACCGGGCCCCATAGCCTAAGGATAAGAATCCCACACCCCCTAGAGTTACTTTGGCATCTCAAATATTTTATAAATAGAGGTACCCATGTTCTGATAGGGTCCTGTAACTTTTTCAAATTTTGGAGAAGCATAGAGAATTCTAGAGCAAGTGTAGATGCTTTAGAGATTGGGTCAGATCATCGTCTTATGTTCGGTTTAGCCATTGAGGTATTCTTATTAATATTCCATGATTAAATCTTAGGATTTTATATGGTGATCATGGGAGAAATAATGTTCATGGTTTGAATTTTTATGAAAATTAATCAAAAATTAATTTTTTTAAAAAATCGAAACAACAAATGGTATCAAAGCCTCTCATATGAAATCTAGGGTTTAATTTTTGTTATTTTTATATTTTATACTCTTTAAATATATGATAGAAATCATTATTACAGAAGTCAAAGTTCTAAAAAATGTTTTAATGGTAGTTTATCTCAAAATTTAAAGAGTATTGTTGTCTGGAGCGAATCTAGGACATGTTCGATTAAAACAACAATTATGGGCTTAATTTAAATCGGATTAATACACCGTTGTTTTGTTGGATACATGTGAATGAGTATAATATTTTTCTTTCATAAAATATCATATTTGATGTATGTATGGTCATGGAATGCTCCTTCTCTTTTCTTTCATTCTCTTCTTTCTTCTAGATGATATATACTCTCCTTAAGCAATCCGATTTGGTGAATTGGTTTCTTGAGGTTTCTTTTTCAAAATGTAATATTTTAAAATAGTTTAAAATAGTTCTAAGTTCAAAAATCATGGAAAAAGTTGAATCACAACTCAAAGAAATGAGAAGAAAAAGATTTAGAGTTGTCTAAAGCGAGCAGAAAATGACCCGAGAGAAGAAATTTGATTTGTCTTCATGTTTGGTTGATTCTTATTAATTTTCATTGATATTTTTGTATATTTATAATAAATTTACAGAAGTTTTGAGCACTTCCAAGAGGGTAGGTTGTGGTCCCCCTAGCAACCCTACAAAGGAGTCCAAGTTAGACATGGATTTGGATGATTATCATATATGTGTGATTCCAACATAAAAAACAACTCTCAAATCCAACTTAAAAATTTTTAGGATTGTTGGAGATAATGTTTAAAGCCCATAATTATCTTAGGTAAGAATTTAAAAAAGTTTGGAGACCAATAAGATTGGATTCCAACTCCTACTTTGACTAGGAAACATCGTGTGTAATTATAATAGGGCATTCAATTTTTGCTCTAAATTAATTATGTAATAATTAATTTTTATATATTTATACTCGTTAATACCAATAGATATCATGTATAAATTGGTGAAATTCGGACTCCATTTGGAGTCAAATTCTTCTCTTTGGCATTTTGTCAAACACTCGGTATGTGATTTTAAAAGGAGGGTCTAGAGAACTCTACATAGTCTGAAAATTTTTGGAGAGTTCAATCCTCATCTAAAAAAGAATCCCACAAAATTCGGGACAAATCAGAGTCCATTTGGGTCTCCAAAACAACATCAAACACTTAGGGGCAGTTGGACCACACGGCACTCATGCGGCTTGCTTGTGCGCCCCGTGTGCTAAGCTACACCCCATGGTGCCTAAGCCATGTGCCCCTTGCTTGTGCCCACAAAAGGTGTCTCTTCGTGTCCCGTGTCCCCATGTCCCTTGTGCACCAATCCACCTATTGGCCAGAAACATGCCCCCCCGTGCCCTATGTCCCTCTATGTCTCTAGACAGTGTCCCCTCTTGTCCCTAACCGCATCAGCCTGTCATGTGTCCTGATATGTGTCCCTCATGTCCCAACCCTAAAAATGAAAAAAAGAAAATCTAAAAATTTCTGAAAAATTATAAATAAATTAAAATAATGGTTTTAACCTAAGAAGACCTAGTTTGACTAGGTTTGGATCATGCAAACCCAGTTTGACCTAATATAAACCTAATTAATCCAATTTGATTGAAACTTGACCGGTTTGACTTGGTTTAACTGGATTTGACTATGGTTGACTAAAATGAACCAAGGTTGACCCAAATGGATTAGAGTTGACTACTTTTACTAGGTTAGACCATACTTAACTAGAGTTGACCAAAATAGACCAAAGTTAACTAGTGTGACCTGGTTTGACCAAGATTAACTAAGAGTGATCCAATTGACCCAATTTTGATAAAATTAACCCGAAATTACCTAGTTTGGCCTAGGGTTGACCCATATAACCAAGTTTAAGTTGGGTTAACCCATTTGACCTAAAATGAAGCCAATTAACTTGGTTTGACCAAAATTAACCAAGGTTGACCAAAATATTTTTAAGTTGACTAGGTTTGACATGATTTGACCAAGGTTGACCATAATGTTTTCGGATTGACTAGATTTGACCTAAATTGACCTGGATGGTTTCAAGTTGACCAGTTTGACTAGGTTTCATCAGATTTGACCAAGGTTGACCAGTTTAACTAGATTGGATTGATGTTAATCAAAACTGATTAGGTTTGACCAAGGTTGATCTTAATGGATAATAGTTGACTAGTTTGACATATTTGACTAAGGTTAACTAAAATGGATAAGAATTGATCAATTTGACCATATTTGACTAAGATTGACCACAATGGACAACAATTGACCTTAGTTGACCAAAATGGACCAAGGTTGACTAGTATGATAAAGTTTGACCAAATTTAATGAGATAGCACCTAGATTGACCAATTTGATTTGGTTTAACTAGATTTAATCCAAGGTTGATACAGTTTGACCACAGTCAATTAGTTTAATCAAAATTAACTAGGGCCGACTAGATTGGACATAAGTTGACTAGTACCAGTAGATATGATCTAGTTTGACTCAAATAAATTATAGTTAACCAAATTAGATTAAGGTTGACCTAAAGAACTAAGAATTGATTAGATAAGATCTAGATTGACCTAAATGACCAAGGGCTCACTAGCTATGATTTAGATTGATCCAAATAATCTATAGTTGACCAAATTAAATTAAGGTTGACCTAAAGAATCAAGAGTTTATTAAATCATATGAAATTCAATATAATTGTATGAAATTGATTAAATAAAATTCAATTTGACTAAAATTGATTTAAGAAGACCTAGTTTAACTAAGATTGAATATAAAACACTTAGTTTGACTAAGATGCACTCGATTTGACAAAATAATGAAATATACTTTAATAAAACCCTAATTGGGATAGAATTGATATCATAAACAACTTGTGGACCTGGTTACATAATAAAATAAGATAAATAATATATACATTACAGGATCCACAATCAAGCTTATAAAATTTATTTAGTATTTTGGGACTGCCTAGATGTATGTGATATATGAGGTCTTACCAATGTGATTGGAGAACTTAATGGTAGTAGGAACTAAAGTTTGTTACCCTATGTAGTTACAAAATTAACATGATCATATGATGATCAAGATGTGCAGATATAATCATTTGATGATTAATATGTATCAATGTGATTATAAGATAATTAATACATAAAATGATATGATGTTTTATTTATGAGATCTATGGTTGATATGTTTATGGATTAATGTTTATAGCATGTGATATAAGAAGTATAAAAATGTTATAATTTTGCATGAGATGTAAATGAAAATCATGATATGATTTGGAATGGAATGTAGATAAAAATGTTATAATAAGTTATGACATGAAATGCATGATCTATATAATTATGGCATGAGATATTAAACGTGTATGATTTGCTTAGTAATAACATAAGATGTTAAATTTACCAAGTTATTACACAAGGTGTTAAATTTACTAACTTATAACATAAGATGTTAGATGTACTGAATAATGGCATGAGATGTAAGACATGTATAATCAATATAATTATTACATGAGATGTTAAATTTACATAATACTATAGCATGGGATATCATTAATGTATGAATAATTTGGATTAATAATAGCATAAGATGCTTGACCTAAAATCCATCAATTTAAGTATTAAGTATGTAAGAAGGAATTATCTTACAAAATAATTTATGTGACCTTCCACTGTCAGTGGATAGAGATTTCATCTTAAATATGTTTATTGATGCCCACTAGATAAAACCATATTTGTTTTTAGTTGATTTTATCTTATTCACTTCTTTGGATAGTTCTGGATATGACTAATGGGAATGTAAGCCCATAGGATACATCATCCCATATTACAAATACTGAGACCGAGATAATAAGTCTATACTTAACTGAATGGATCATGGCAGCCCACATGTTTTAGCTATGATTCTTTCAGAGGTAGTAAGAAAATAAAAAATCACAAACCTGGTAAAGAGTTTAAACAAGCTTTTACCAAAAGTTAATGTATAGTATTTATCCACCTGATTAAAGCTAACATGATTGATACTCACATGATAAGATTATGTTCAGAATGATTAGGTTTCTGATGATCACTTAGGATCTTAAATAAATTCCTATTCTATGACACTTGAGGGAGTCATAGAATTGATAAAAAAAAGTTATTAACATCATCTGATTTTAGAAACCCAAAATTAAATGATTGATTTTATGTGATGACGATGTTTGTTTGACATAAGATATCAAAAGTAATGATAATTATCATATTTCAAGAAATTATTATTATAATAATATGATTTGTCTAACTTTATAAACTACAAATTAAGACTTTAATTGTGTTTAAAATTGAAAGATTAGATTAGTTCATATCACTAATCATTTAAAGTTACATGAAGGAACTCAGGCACAATGGAAGCATGGTGAGTAGAAATAACCCACAAGGCAAGAAGCTATAATAAGCTTGATAAGCATGTACACAAAATAAAGGAACTTTAATTAGATGACCACATCTTCACAGATGATAGGTTCACAAATTGATGGAGATTCTAATGAGTCAAATTGTTTGACCAAATGTGAGTTAATACGATTCTTATCTCCCTACAATGATTAGTTTGTGTCATATAAAGACATAAACAAGATATAGTTTTAATATAACCTATGCAGGAAGATAAGAATCTCATCAATGATAAAAGATAAATGTTTATCTAGCCAATTATTGTAGAGGCTTCCAGATCAAGTCGAAAGACAATGAATAGAAGTAGCAAAGATCTACTCTTGATGTTTCTAATAATGCCTATGAGGGTGGTGTGAATAAGACAAGTGCTAGAAACAAAAATACAACAAGTGTAAGTGGAAATTGTTTCCATTGTAGTAAGTTTTGTATTGATAGAAAAAATGTTATATATATAGCTTCTTAAAGAAAGAAGTAAAATAATAACAAAATTTTTCATTCTTTATTTCAATTAGTTGGCTCCTATAAATCCTATAACATGAACCACAATCTACTAAAAGTATTTGCAATTAGTTGCAAGGATTTATGCGATCCAACAGATTGATTAAAGAAGTGCTAATGTTTAAGTTTTTCCCTTAGAGAAAGAGTAAAACCTAATAATAAAAGGTTTTGAACCTACCAAATTCAATAGTTGCTTACCAAATTCTTTTGTTATAAACTATAAATAGTTAGTTAAAATTAAATAAGGTTAAATTTGAAACTATACATTTGGTGTTCAATAGATTATGAATTAGGTGAAGACCCAATCAAGACGGTAATTGTAAGATTGTTTTACACAAGTATGTTAGGTGTAACATAGAAAGTGAACCTAATAATTAGGTACAATACAAAAGTTAAAGAGTTAACTTCTATATTCTTATATAAAAAAGACCATATTTTAGATGTGACATCTTAGAAAGATAATAACATCCCCAGTTATAAATGAAAAGAAATATGAATGTTTTATGAACTGTCTAGAAACCCAATACGACCAGGTTAGTTATAGAATAATTTTTCAAAACCTATTAACTTTCTAATACATTAGCTCTTTGAAATGTCTCCAAAATTATCCTAGAGGGGGGTGAATAGGATATCAAACTTATTCTATCATTTATTGCCAATGTTGGGATTGATTTTAATCTTCTTAAGTATGTGTGTGCAACAAGGTGCTTACTCAAATATTTAAACAAACACATAACAAGCAATAAAAGATATGAGCACATATAAAGAGAGACAAATAATCACACACTCAATCCACAACACAAGATTTATAGTGGTTCAGCACTAAGGCCTACGTCTACTCTTCTAAAGCTTACTATGATTTTAGGCATATTTCATTTAGATTGTCACATACAACCTAGGTCAACATACAAAACCTAACTACTTGTTCACAAGCAAGATACATAACAACACTCGGTATCTCTGGTGAGTGTACACTACTTCTGGTGTCTCTAGCGGAGGTAGTAAAAGTTCTGGTATCTCTGGCAAAAGCAAAGCAATAGTGGATGAATGAATATGCAAATAAATACAAAATGAATAACAAGTACTACCACTAAATAGTTGATGTTGTTGTTCTTACCACATGTGGGAGTGCTCATTGTTGAGCTAGTTTTCCTTATACACCCACTTATTCTTCAAGCTATGGCACTAAAGTTTCTTAAGCTAGGTCAACCACAAAGGGGCTTCCATAAAGGATAACCTAAACCACACTCTCAAATAGATGTTAGCTACAGTAGAGCTGAGAGGGAACCAAGATAGATTTTCTTAAGGAACTTTCAAGTTTGGAGCTTAAGCAATGGACGAAGAGAACCCTTGGGGGCTTTTTTTAGTAAAGAAAATAACAGTCTCTTGAATGCTTGAAGATGTGTCTTGCCCTAATGGAAAACATTTCCTTTTATGGAGGATGAAAAAGGCTCACAATCCTTGGATTAGAATCTTTTCAAACGGACAAAAGAAACTGGCCGTTAATTCAAAACAAAGTTTCAGCGAACTCCCAAAATACTCAATCGTGATCAATCATAAGGTCATTTTTTCAAGACCTCCAAAATATGCTCAGGGTGTCCTAGTGGTGTAGACCCACGTTTAAGTCATAGCCAGTCCATGATCAATCATGGACTTTGTGATCGATCATGGGGTTTTTAGGACCCATGCCATAATCAATCATAGAGAAGGGGCCTAGTGTTCGGGAGGCCCAAAACTCTATTTGTGTTGATCATAGGTTTTATAATCGATCATGGGGTTTGTAATCGATCACAAATAGTGAAATCTGTATTTTCACTATTGTGTGATTCTTGGGGGGTTCATATCCTCTTGGGATCATTTTGGGGTGTTCAACCATGTGTGGGGACACATCTTGAGTCATTCTATATAAACCCTATGAAGCTACATGCATGCCTTTACTTTCTCGGATGTTGGAGCCCGACTTGAGTCTTGGTCTTCAAAGCTTAACTGTTGGACCTTTTTCCACACCTTTGCCCATGGATTTGACAAATGATGCCATTGCATCAACAATCTCCCCCTTTGTTAATTCCATGACAAAAAACATATCCTTGGTCATTGCCATTAGGTACACTTACCCATTTCCCCAAAATACATCATTAAGGACAAATGCCTTAACCCCACATACAACACAAGGGCACATTGCCCAATCCCTCGAAATACATGTCAATCACCACCAATACAAGATACATATAAAAATAAAATTACATTCAAAACCTTGGGTATCTTGTCCTACTCATCAACACCTACACACAACCAACACATATACCTTCCTTAATCCATATGTGAAGTATATAGTCATAAGACATGTAAAAGTGTGCATATGAGCAAACATTTAAGCCAATGCAAGTAAATGTGTTTATTTTAGATTCAAGAATGGCAACAAGTAATGGTTTTTACTTAAAGATTGGCAATGTGTATATTTCCCCCATATTTGTATGCTTCCCCATAATGCATACTGGCTCTTTAGTGTATACTTTTACAAAAGTAACATTCACTATACTTTCCCCCCATAAGTATAAAACCCCATATACTCTCAAGTCATGCTCTGTCCCATAATGCATACTACTCCCTCTCCTGGCCAATGCCAAGTATGCAATTTGTTCTCCCCCTTTTTGCCATGGCATTAGCAAAGTCTAGCAAAAATATACCATAAAAAGTATAATAAACAACAATAAAGGCTAACGAAGAAGAAAAGGTCATTCGATTAATGATAATGAGGCTGAATGCAAGTATTGTCAGTCAATAAAAGTCATATGGCCCAAGGCCAATACATAGAGTCAAAATAAACAAAAAAACCACTATCATACAAAAAATAAACCGTCAAGGAATAAGACAAATGATCACTATGGCCTCATGAGAGTACTAACAAGGGGATGCTAATCACCTCCCACCTCATACTCTGAGTCCTTAGGCTTAACTCTCTCAACATTTCCTCCTCATCAACATTTCGATCACCCACCTTGTGATCGTCAACAGACTCGTCACCTCCATCCTCATCATCATCTCCCTGTGTTGCGTTGTCCTCATCAAATGCATTAGTGAACTCATCAGCAGGGTAATTAGTCGTGTTATCGCTGGCTGATTCAAGAACTAGCAGGTTCTCAAGAGTAAAAACATTGGCTACTACCAACTTCAGGTTGACGGTGTTCCTCTTATGGTTGTGAACAACCCTAGAGAGCTTCCTAAGTACTACGTACATTGGGGACATTAGTGTGGCCTTGGGGGAGGACAATGCAGACTTGGTTGGGTTCAACTGGACACCCTTATGCTTTGGGTTGGTGACATTTTCAACCAACTTCATGCAGCTCAAACTCCCAATTGTAAAGGGATGAGTAGGGCACTTCAGTGGACCCAGAACACAGAAGGGCACTTGCTATGCCGTGAGAATCTTGGTGATGAGTACAAGAAAAGGGATGCTCCCTATGGAATGCTTAGCTCTTGCAGTCTTGAGTATCACATAGCAAATGACTTAGGGAAGATCAATCTTGGGCCCCTTGAGGATGTTGTCTACGAGGTAGGCAGTCTAGAGAGTAAGGTTATTACGGTGAGTTATCAGGATGAGGTTGTAAGAGAAAACTTGCCAAAGAAACTTCATTGTGGGTTTACAGAACTTACAGGGGAGTTTGGTACCCCAGTTGACGTACCATGTGCACAAACGATCTGTCAATTCTCCTTTCTCCACTGGAGTGAGCTTCTTAATGGAAAACTCTATCCCATTCGCTTCCTACAGAATCTTAAGAAGCTTAGCCATGAAATTCGGATTCACAACAATGGGACATCCATACATAGTGGAGTAGAAGGAGTTGTCCTGGTTGTTCTCCCCAAACATGTTGGAGTAGAAAATCCAAACCTCTTTGTCCTAGATGGGTCCTTGGAGGTCGAAATAGGGAAGCCACCCACGATCCCTCATCTGCTCGTACAGCTCCATAGTTCGGAGCACCCCAATATCCATATTACGCTCAATGATAAATTAGCACTTGGAAAAGATCTTCTTGAAGGATTCGAGGGCCTTCCTATCTCAGAAGGGAGAGAGACCACCTTCCTTATGCCCTTTGTTGTCTTTCATCCTTGAGAACCTTCATCCACTGGCCTCTTACCTCAATCTGTAGTAGGAGGGGTATGAGACACACCTCCCTTCGAAGACTTAGAAGCACGTGTTGCCAGCTTCTTTTACACCATGGTGATGTAGGTGAGAGAAATGCAAGCAAGGATCCCAATTTATAAGGAAGGAGTAATCCAAACGTCTGGGGGAGAAATAGAAATGTTTGGAGCCCAAACTATTGGGAAGGGAGCTCAATTAATTTGTTTCTACAAGTAAATGAACCTAAAAAATGTGGTTTGGGGCTTTTAAAGCGGATTTTAATTTGCATGCAAATGTTTGGACTAAACTACCCTCATGATCAATCATGGGGTTTGTGATCGATCAATCATGCCTCGTGATCGATCACTAGGTTTGTGATCAATCACGAGGCATGATTGATCGATTTTAATCAATCATACATGTTGATCCTCCTCAATTTCAGCATATTTGCGTAGGGAGTGGGGGCCACTCTTAGTCTATGTGCTTGGACACATCATGTGGAACCTAATTACTGTAGTTTGAGTCTCTGGGACTCATCCCATGGCACACAACCCTATAACACTCCTCAAATATTCAAACCTCCTTGAATCAAGGGGTTTTATTAGAATATCTACCAACTAGTCTTCTGTGTTCACATGATCTAAGGATACCACTTTCTCCTCCACTAAATTCCCTGATAAAGTGATGCCTAATATTTATGTGTTTGATCTTTGAGTATTGAACCGGGTTCTTGGAGATATCAATTACACTCTTGTTGTCAACAAACAAGCTCATGGTTCCTTATGACAACTCACAATCTCTAAGCATTTGCTTCATTTAGAGAAGTTGAGTGCATCCACTACTAGCTACAATATACTTAGCTTTAGCAGTTGACAGAGAGATGGAGTTTTGTTTCTTATTGTGCCAAGAAACAAGACTGCTTCCAATATAGAAGCAACCTCCACTCATGTTCTTGCAATCGTCCACATCGTCTTCCCAATCAGCATCTGAATATCTCACAATCTCATATGTGGTGTCAAATGGGTACCATAACCCAAAGTTTACTATCCCATGGACATAGCAGATTATTCTCTTAGCCACTTTGAGATGTGACTCCTTCGAAGATGCTTAGTACCTTACACAAGCACCTACACTGAAGGATATGTCTAGTCTACTTGTTATCAAGTACAACAAGCTGCCTATAATACTTCGATAATATGTAGAATCTACCTCAGCTCCTTCAAGATCCTTAGTGATCTTATTACTAGTGTTGATTGGAGTATTAGCCGGCTTGGAGTCATGCAATCTAACCTTTGAGAGTAGGTCTTTTACAAACTTAGTTTGCCTCAAAAAGATGCCATCATTTATTTACTTCATTTGTAGACCTAGGAAGAGCCTTAGTTCTCCTTCCATACTCATCTCAAATTGTGAATTCATTGTTTGGGAAAAACCATGTGACATTTCATCACTTATTGACTCAAAGTTGATATCATCAACATAGATTTGTACTATGAGTATGTAACCATTTTGTTTCTTGATGAAGAGTGTTTTGTCCACACTCCTTTATCAAAATGGTGGTCAAGAAGGAATCCAGTGAGTCTCTTATACAAGCTCTTGAAGCTTGTTTGAGGCCATATAGAGCCTTCTTGAGTCTGTATATGTAATTTGGCAAGTGAGGGTCTACAAATCCCTCCGATTGCTCAATGTATACTTCCTCCTAGAGTATCCCTTTTACGAAGGCACTCTTTACATCCATTTGATATAGCTTGAACTTCAAGTAGCAAGCAATGGATAAAAGAATCCTAATGGACTTTAATCTCATAATTGGAGCAAAAGTCTCCTCAAAATCAATGCCCTCAATCTAGGCATACCCCTTTGCCACAAGCCTAACCTTATTCCTTGTCATTGTACCTTGTTCATCAAATTTATTCTTGAATATCTACTCGTTGCTTATGACATTCTTGTCAAAGGATCTCTCAGTTAGGAACCACACATCATCCCTTTTGAACTGATTTAGTTCCTCTTACATGACCATGATCCATTCCGGATCATTTAGATCATCTTTCACTCTATTGGGCTATAGCTTGGATGTGAAGCAAAAATGACTCAGAATATTTTGAATTTGTCTCTTAGTCTTTACTCCATTGGTTGCATCACCAATGATGTCACTTTGAGACAATTCTTTGGTGAGTCTCTTCTCTTGGTATGATGTTGAACCCCTTCATCTTCATCCTCAGAGCTAGATTGAGATGAGATCTCCTCTTAGCTTTGATGAGCTTCCTCAATTTCTTTTGAAGGTGAGGGATCATTCTCTTGATTTGAGAACACAACTAGTGCATCTCCCTGCACTTATGTTGGCTCATGATCGTCAACCACCACATTGATTGACTCTTCTTGTGAGAGTCCTCTTGTAGTAGAAATGGTAGGCTTTACTAAAGGTGGAGTATCCTAGGAAATAGCCTCATCACTTTTCTTGTCAATTTTTTTCAAGTGTTCTTTATCCCTAAGAATGTAACACATGCTACCAAATACTTTAAAGTATTTAGCAATTGACTTTTTTCCATTGCATAGTTCATAGGCTATCTTATATGTATTGGGTCTTCAATAGACACAATTAAAGACATAGCAGGCAGTGCTAATCGCCTCAACCCAAAACCTTTTAGCTAAATCCTTACTTGTAAGCATAGAGGTAGTCATGTCAAGAAGAGTTTTATTCTTCCTTTCAGCAACTCCATTTTGTTGAGGAGTTTTAGGAGCTAAAAATTCATGCTTGACTCCCATCTCATCACACCAATCCGAGAATCTTTGATTCTCGAATTATCTTCCATGGTCGCTTCTTATGTGTTTGATGGTTAATTCTTTCTCCACTTAAATT
>JAOXJP010040135.1:0-16434 GCA_025762735.1 Platanus orientalis
CTCAATTATCAAACAAATAGATATCTAACAATACAAATCTCCAACCAATGCATATAATTCCTATATCTTCATTTGAAGACATTTACATTGCACAAGTGTAATTATAAGGATTAAGTAGCTTAGATTTTCAAAAAGAATTTTCAATAATGATGTCCACTACTAGTTCAAGGGAAAGTTCATTCATTTAACCCACCCAATTTGAAAAGTAAAATTGACACCTTACTACTGTTCTTGCTACTTCTTTTCCTTATTTTCGTTGTTTCCTTGTAATCATTGCTAATTTGTTGTTCAATATTATTAATACTTCAAAAGAAAATTTATTGTCCTCAATGACAAAGAGATAGAGGTAGAGATCATCTACAAACAAGATTAATATATATATATATATATATATAACTTTATCTCAATAGAATTTATTGTACAAAGTACAAACAATAGAAACAATACCCATTTGGAGTAGGGGTGAGCATGGACCTGCCCAGCCTAAGCTAAGCCCAACAAGAGCCCGAGCCCGGCTTGAGGCCTGAACTTTTATTTAGGGCCGGGCTTGGGCTTACCTCCGCCCAGCCCAAGGCCCAAACTTTTACATATATAGTATAAATGTATTATATATAATATATTAATTGTTTAAAAATTAGCAATATTACATAACTTAGTTGATAAAAATGTTTTTTTATTTTTTATAATAAGCATTAGGTTCAAGTCCTAGTGAAATTAATCTTTCTATTACACTAAAGCAAATGGGGTAGGCCCCTCTACATTTACTATTCATTTCTTCATTTCATTTTAAAATGCCACGTGGACCCCATTTTTCTCTTTATTTCAATTTTTTTTTTAAAGAAGTTAGTTTATCTAGAATTTTTGAAATCTCATTTCAACCTTTCCAATGTAACTCCTTAAAACCTTCAATATCTCCTAAATTTTCGTTATATTATTTGTTTAAAGACACATATGTTGTGTAACGTTTCCTAATTGAAACAATATTACATATTTTGTCCCTTCTTCAAGGATAGTCATGTTATTTACTCTTTTTTATTTTTTTATTTAAATTCAGTTTAAGTTACCTTATACATATACACCCACTTTTCTTCCACACAACATTGTCCCCATCTCCTCTCCATCCCTACTCAAACTACATTATTCCATTAAACAAAAAAAATAAAGACTTATTTATTGGCAAAAACCAACAGGTATGCATTTCTCTTTTTTTCCTGATTTCATTTTCTACTTTTTTTTCTACTTCTTTTTGTTTGGACAAAAAATCCTATAATCTCTATAATTCAAATGTACTAATCTCTTTTTAAATCTCTCCTAGCATCGTCTTTCTAATATCTCTAAATTTTAATGGACATTAATTGAATAAAAATTTATACAATTGTTTAAATAGTTTTTTCTTCGCCTTTTTTTAACAATATCCTATTATTTATTTGTATATTTTATTTATTTATATTTACATATTTTTTTTCATGTGATGCCCTAGCTTGCACGGATTCACTCGCTAGTATTTTTAAAATAAACAATCATTGGAAATTAAATATATAGTTTTCCATGTTTTTTAAAACTAGTAAAAATTTGTAATTCAATTAAGCTACGTTTGGTAGCCACCTATAATGTAATCATTTCATTTGAGTTTCCCAAGGCTTTTGTAGCCACAATAAGGTGGTTTGTAATGAACTCATTCAGATTTGCATTGATTTGTGCTTGATAACCTCACTCATTTCATTTTATAGAAAAACCTAAGATAATTCATTATTAATTGTAGTTAACAAATCAGTATGAATTTGAATATGCTCATTACAAACTATCACCTCATGGCTTTAAATGCTTTTAGAAACTCAAATGTAATGAGTACATTACAGGTGGTTGTCAAACAGGTTATTAGTTAAAGCATTAGTTATTACATGATAGGTTTAGATAGGTTTAGAGTTTAAACCTATATCTCAACATTAATTTTTTTTTTGAAATTCATGGGCAGGCCTGAAGCCCGCCTAGAGGCCCAATCAATTAATTAGGGCAGGGCCAGGCCTAAGTTTATGAAAAATTTAGGCTAGCCTAAACTATAATTATAGGGCCAGGTTTGGGCCTACCATGGGCCAGCCATGCTCACCCTTAATCTGGAGGTTTTGTACACATGCTCGTCAACTTAGAAACATACCCAATTCCATAATTTAATCAAACTAAATACGGTAAATATTAAGTAGAGCAATAAGAAAATAAAGACACTTGAGAACATGAAAAAACATAAATAAATAACCCTTAATCCTCCAACAGTCTCGTGCATTCAAGATATATGCATACAAACAAAAAAATGGTATAAATTTCTTATTCAAAGAAAAAAAATGAAGCTCCATACTTCCAACCACACAAATCCTTAAACCTAAGAGGAAAATAGGCATGAAGAGAGGGGAGAAGAAAGAGAGAGGGTGTAGTGTACTCTACTTTATCATTTAGATTTGGGAACAAATAACCTCTTCGAGGGGGTCAACCTCCAAAAGACAAATTGCAGCAAACTATAAAATGCATTTTCATTCATCCCAACACAATTATATATACATAACAACATCGTCTAACGGACTGGACTCTTACTAACTCCTTAACGCATCAGCCATTAACCACTAACCACTAACATCAACCATTAACTCCTAACTTCTTAACACATCCACCACTAACCCACTAACATTAGTTAAGTACTTCTAACTACATCCTGCCAATAACTACTAGAACTGCTAATAACTATAGAACTGAAACGATAACTTCCCCCAACATGCCATGATGGTGCTATCATGGACATGTTGTGCATACGAAGACACGCATCACCCAATGCACATAACATACCCCTCCTCTTCAAGAACCTTGTCCTCAAGGTGCAAAAATAAGAACCTTTGTTGAAGTTGGTGATATCATTCCCATGTAGCATCAACTTCTTCACAACCATGCCATTTTACAAGGATCTTTGTAATAGTGCGGTTGCCCCGCTTAATAATTCTCCGTGCCAATATCTTCTCCAGGTTTGGGTGTAGCTCTCAAGAATCATAAATGGGAGGTAGCTAGGTTTGAGTGGTAAGGTCTTCACCAACCTTCTTCTTTAAGTTGGAGACGTGAAAAACATGATGTATGCAGGAGTCAGCTGGAAGTTCAAGTTTATAGGCGACAGTTTCCACCTTCTCTATAACTTGATATGGACCATAATACTTGGGAGATAATTTATGGTTTTTCTTCATTGTCATGGATGTCTGACGATATGGCTGGAGTTCTAAGTAAACCTAATCTCCTACCGAGAAGTTCCTTTCAGTTCGGTGTCAATCAACCATTCTCTTCATCCTCTCTTGAGCCAATACTAGACGCTCCTTTAGTATCTGAAGTATTTGGTCCTATCTTCTCAACTCTTCTTCTATAGCTTGTACACGTGTTGTTCCTACAACATATGACAAGAGACGTGGAGGTGGTATTCCATAAACTGCTTCATACAGAGTCATTCCTGTGGAAGAGTGAGAGTTGGTGTTATAACACCATTCAGCTAGTAGTATCCACTTAGCCCATTCCTTAGGCTTAGAACCTGCAAAACATCTCAGGTAGTTTTCTAAGCACTTGTTAACAATTTCAGATTGACCATCAGATTGGGGATGGTAGGCTAAGCTATGATTGAGTTGAGTGCCCTGCAATTTAAAGAACTCCTTCCAAAATGAACTGAGGAAGGTGCAGTCTCGATCACTTACAATAGACAAGGGCATACCATGAAGCTTAAAGATGTTATCAATGAATAACCTTGCAATGGTGGTAGCAGTGTATGGATGTGAAAGAGTGATAAAGTGAGCATACTTGGATAGCCGATCCACAACTACCATTATGCAATCCTTTCCATGTGAAGAAGGTAGTCCTCAATGAAATCCATAGAGATTTCAATCCAAATTTTTGTTGGTATAGGTAATGGTTGCAAAAGACCCACTGGAGACACATTTTCAGCTTTATTTTGTTGGCATATATCACATTCTTTGATGTAGTGTCGCACATAGGATCGCATTCCCTTCCAAAAGAAATCAGCCTTAACTCTTGCCAACGTTTTGTGGTACCCAGCATGACCACCACTTGGACTTCCATGAAGTTGTTGCAGCACCTTGGGCAGAATGGGTGAATTTGGACTAAGGTAAAGTCGGCCTTTGTAAAACAGTAACCTGTTGTGATGGGTATATCAAGTTAGATCGAGATCACTCTTGTAGAACTGGCCCAAAAGCCTATGTATTTCTAGATCATCCTTGTAGCTAGTATGGACTTCATCAATCCAATAAGCAAGGGGTTGGTTGATGGACAAAATAACACCATCATCTTCCTTACATGAGAGTGCATCAACCACTTTGTTTTCCCTTCCGCTTTTGTATTCCACAACAAAATTGTACCTCAATAACTTAGAGACTCAACGTTGTTGACTCGGGGTGCCAATTCATTGCTCTAACAAGTATTTAAAACTTTGTTGGTCAGTTTTGATTATAAACCGTTGTCCCAACAGATAAGGATGCCATTTTTTTACTGTTGTCACCAAAGCCAACAATTATTTTTCATAAGTAGACAAATTAAGTGACTTGCTTTTCAATGTTTGGCTAAAGAAGGCAATTGGCCATCCATGTTGCATAAGAACCGCACCTATACCATTCCCGGCTGCATCACATTCAATGGTGAAAGGTATAGTGAAGTCAGATAGCGCTAAAACAGGAGGTTCGGTCATGGTATTTTTTAGGTTGTTGAAGGCATTTCTTGCAGCATTAGTCCATTGGAAACAATTCTTTTTCAACATATGAGTGAGAGGGCCAGCTATCTTCCCATAATTCTTGACAAATTTTCGACAATAGCTGGTCAATCCCAAGAACCCTCATAGTGATTTGACTATTGTAGGAAGCGGCCAATCCATAATGCATGAGATTTTGGCTGGGTCAGCCTCCACACCTTCCTTGGATATAATATGTCCAAGGTAATCAATACTATGTTGGCCAAACATACACTTAGATTCTCTTGCAAATAGATGGTTAGCTTGTAATATTTCTAGTGCAGTCCGAAGATGACCCAGATGATCAACTTCATTCTTGCTATAAATTAAGATGTCATCGAAAAAGACTAAAATAAACTTACGCAAGAATGGTCGAAATAAGTCATTCATCAAGCTTTGGAATGTTGATGGGGCATTGGTGAGCCCAAAAGGCATTACTAGGAATTCGTAATGGCCTTCATGGGTTCTAAATGCCATTTTGGAAATGTCATCTGAATGCACTCTAATTTGATGATAGCCCGATTGAACGTCGAGCTTAGAGAAAATGGTTGCACCATGAAGTTCATCTATTAACTCATCCACAACAGGTATTGGAAACTTATCTTTCACGGTTTCCTTGTTGAGTGCTCTATAGTCGACACACATACGCCATCCACCATCTGATTTTCGCACCAATAATACTGGCGATGAAAAAGGGCTTTGACTAGGTCAGATAATCTTGGCTTGAAGCATTTTCTGCACTAGTTTCTATATCTCACTCTTTTGGAAATGTGGGTAGCGATATGGCCTTACACTGGTGGGTCTAGTACCTTCCTGGAGAGGAATTCAATGATCATGTGGCCTGAGAGGTGGTAACCCATGTGGTTCACCAAAGACATCCTTAAACTCCTGTAGCAATGCTTGGATAGGTGGTTCAACCTTGGTTTAGTTTGAAACCCCAACAATGTTGAACAGTTGTAGAAAGATTTCCTTTTGGTCGGTTCTCATGCTTCTCTTTAGTTCCCTTTCACCAAGGACAGTAAGATCTGACAATGATTCTCCATTGAACTTACATGGGTACCCATTCAAAGTAAACTACATAGAAAGATTAGAAAAATCCTACATGATGGGTCCCAAGGTTCTCAACCAAAGGGCTCCCAATACCACATCACACCCACCAAATGTAAGCAAGTAAAAATCAGCGGTGATAGGTTGGTTTTGCTGCAACAATTTGACCCCATCACACCAACCTTGACCTGGCAATTTTTCTCCACTAGCCACCATAACCTCAAACCGCCCACAAGAGTAAATAGGTAGTCTAGTCTTTATGGCTACAAATGGGTCCAAGAAATTATGGATGCTGCCCAAATCTATCAACACTACTATGTTCAAGTTTTTTAGTTTACCTCACAGACACATGGTTTAGGGAGCGGGTGCACCAGCAATTGCATGAAGCGAGATCTTAGGAGTCTCTTCAAGCTGAACTTCACTATCCACTTCCGCAATAGCTTCCTCCTCTTCATTAAGGGTGGCATCAGGGCACTCTACTCCATCAAGGAGATAGAGCTTTTGTACTTTGCATCGGTGACCTGGTGCCCACTTGTCATCACAATCGTAACAAAGCCCACGGTCATGACGTTTGTTCATTTATGACTGAGTGATCCGTTGGACATGCATCAATGTCTTCTTAGGTGTGCCAAGCTAGGGCCTTGTCCCATTGGGTGGAGAAAGTTGAACCACATCAACCTGATGAGATTGTCTTCTTGCATTAATCTTTTCTTCTTGAATGTGAGCCAACCCAAAGGCTGTGGACAAAGTGGATGGCTTAAACATCTTCACACTAAGACGTATGTCGTCCTTAAGACCACTAAAGAAACAACTAATCATGAAGGATTCCGCCAACCCTTCAATGCGATTCGCAAGTGTTTCGAATAGTATTTGGTAATCTTCAACGGTGGTTATTTGGTGGAGCTTGGTGAGGGTCTCTACTGGATCGTCGTACTCAACCGGACAGAATCGGGCTTCAAGTGCCTTTGCAAAGGCATCCCAACTTATCAATGCACCAGATTTCTCCATCCAAAGATACCATGATAGTGCCTTGCCTTCCATATGAAAAGAAGTGATGATCAAACGTTGATGGGGAGACGTCTGGTGGTAACTGAAAAAACTAGGAGGCTCTATATAGCCAACTAGAGGGATCAGTTCCATCAAACATCGGGAAATCCAGCCGGATGGAATGTGTTTGGATCCCTGTGTCAGATTGATGACCATCATGGTGCCTGTTAACCGAGCGATCCGCAGAGTGCTCACCTCTTTCACGTTGTTGGTTGCGCGTAAGAGCATCGTAGTTAGAAGCTAAGAAACCCATTTGCTGAACCAACTCTTCAAGGAGTTTCTGTTGAGATTCTTGAGTCTCTCTTAGTTGGTTTACAGACTCGGCTAAAATAGACAAATGGGAACCATCAACCATGATATGACCATTTGTGATCTAATACCAACTGTAGTGTACTCTACTTTATCATTCAGATTTGGGAATAAATAACCTCTTCGAGGGGGTCAACCTCCAAAAGACAAATTGCAGCAAACTGTAGAATGCCTTTTTATTCATCCCAACACAATTATATATATATATATATATAACAACATCGTCTAATGGATTGGACACTTAACTAACTCCTTAACGCATTAGCCACTAACCACTAACATCAACCATTAACTCTTAACTTCTTAACACATCCACCACTAACTCACTAACATCAGTTAAATACTTCTAACTACATCTTGCCAATAACTACTGGAATTGCTAATAGTTATAGAACTGAAATGATAACTTCCCCCAACATGCCACGATGGTGTTATCATGGACACGTTGTGCATACGAAGACACGCATCATCCATTGCACGTAACAAAAGGAGAGAGGATCGAGAGAGATAAAGAGATATGGGTACAACCAGTTTCGACGAGTGGAGTGAGTGATCTGTCACGGACATGTCGAGGCATGGGGCACTGGTGTGTGGCACAGTTAGCCTAGCATGTGGCATGATGTCATTCTCATAATAAGGTACAATATGCTTTTTTGGGGAGGGTGATGTTCCCTTTTAGCAACCCTGAAAAAGCTTAGTGTACACCTTGAAGAGGGGTGAGTGCTCTGAGGCACCCAGGCCCTTAACATGGGCAGAAGGCATGGAATGGCACGATGAACTGTGCTAAGTCTAAGGACATGCTCCTACCCCGCATGAGCTTAAACTGCGAGGCATTCCCCAACGTGGGTTGGGGGCGGCTTTTGGCATGCACAGAAGTGGTGCCATGAGTTCTCTTGGGGGTTGGGTTCCCTCATGAGACAGTGCTTGGGAGCCTAGTGGGGCGGTACTGCGCATTCACCTTAGGGTGAAGGTTAGCCCACATGGGTGCTACTAACATGCGCTATGCGACAATGACAACCCATGGGGTGCTGAGTGGGCTATCCCGTTGCTTCAGTGTGCTTGGGTGTGCCTTGTCCTTATGCTGGGCAAAATCTTGGTTTGGCCTTGGACAACCACGGTGGTGGCACGATAAGACTCGGGGGTGAGGTCTTGCATGGAAAGACATGGTGCGAGGGATAAAGTGTCATGACTTTCGGTGGGTATATAGGCAGAGCGTCGAGGACTCCAATGTCATTTGAGGCTCGCTTCAATGACATGGCATGGGTGTTGAAGTGACTGAGTCATTAGTACATATGAGACATGTCGATGGATCAGTTGAAAGACTCAAATGACTGAAAGACTGACCTTGACTAGGTCATGATTGAGGTGCCGCACGGTTTTGATAGAAAAAAAAATTTGACCGTAACAGATCAGCGATGACAGAGAGTTCAAAGACTTCGTACTAAGTGCTAAACGGCCGTGAAAGAGCGTGAAGAAGAGTCGGTGGAGAAGCATCTTTATTTTTCTTCAGGTTAATGGCTTTTGGTTGTCCTCGGTTACTTTTTTTAATTTGGGGGCCCACTTACCTTAACCAAGGCACAAAAGCCGCATGTTTTAGAAACCCGTTGGTTTTTTAATTTTTTTTTTGCCCCGTGCTGTTCGTAGGAGGCTAGCGGAGGTTCTGGTCAGCGTACAAAGTCTAGGTTTTTCGGACGTTATTCATTGAAAAGGGGGTTATTGCGAAACCTAAAAAGTGAAAGAATTGTTGAGCGACTGGATATGATTACAGCTTCATCTTATCTCTCCCTCTTTTTCATCTTTCTCTGCCTCATCTTCTCTCGCTCCCAGTCTCAGAAGACTTCATGCCTGCTCCTACATTATATGGTCTGGAAATCTCATTGGCTTCCTCCAAAACAACCACCGCTTCCACAACCGGGTGAGCATGGCCCCCCCCCCCAATTCAACACTTTCGAAGTTCATGGCTTCCTTAGCACCCATCACGGCATCTTTACCACGAATCCCATCCACGTTGAGTACTCCGTTTACATCAAGGGTTTTCGCTTCCACCACGTCCTTCATGAGCCCAACGATTCCCTTATGACATCGATCTGACGGTAAAAAGCAACATCTCATGTGAGGCTCTCTGAATCATTGCCACTCTAAATGGACACATAACCCGTCTTTATCAATCAGTGGGTGACACTTGGCCTGACGAGAGTGCTTAGGTCAGGTCAAAGGAGGGTATTACGATAAATAGACACTAGATAGTTATGGTATCATCTGTCCATTTAGACCGGAGTTGATGTGAGCCCCATGTCCGTGCACCCTCGTCCATATTTCCACCGTATATATACTGTAAGGAGGCAAGGTCGCATGGTTCATTTATTCATCAATTCAGTGAGACGCCAGACCGGCACTTTTCTTCCTTCTACCTCCTGAAACCGTTTTCCCATCTGTTGGTTTTTTTTTGATAAATAATTTTCCCATCTGCCTTCCTTCCCCGGTTCGCGCTGCAGAGCTACAATGGCGAAATCGAGTGCAGACGACGAGGAGCTGAGGCGAGCCTGCGAAGCTGCTATCGAGAGCGGTGGTTCAAAACAGAAGATCGTCATGTCGATCCGCGTCGCTAAGAGTCGTGGGATCTGGGGTAAATCAGGACGATTAGGTCGTCACATGGCTAAACCTAGGGTTCTTGCCCTCTCCAGTACGTACTCCTATGATTTCTTCACAAATTCGTGTTTTGTTTGATCGGCTTGACGATCTAACAGCGAATTCACATGTTGTTCATCTCTGTATATATGCGAGAATTTCGTTTTAATACAACTCAGATTTTATGGTTTATTGCTTTCCTGCATGATTTACTGTAAACCAAATTGACCTGGAACTTTAGGAAGTCCGTTTCCCCCCCTTTTTTCTCATTTCGACATCCGTCTGCGTGAATTATAATCAGATATCCGAATTCCAGATCACACTGTTAGGGCTACGTTTTTAATACCTTCTTCTCGTAATCTTCTTTAGAATCTTGTTTAGTTTCCTGCTTACGTGAAAGTATGGACACGGAAACTATAAAAACATTGGGAACTTTGTTTCAAGAGGCGGTGATAAAGGTGAGGAGCTCCTGAGAGGTGGTCTTGTTGGTTCCTAAATCCAAACTTGCAGGGAACTGTTGTTTATGTGAGTAAAATTCACATGCGTTTCTTAATTAGTGAATAACCATTGTAAAATGGAGTAAAGTCCAAAGTTCCAAACTCAAGGGAATGTGGCAGAAAGAGTAATTCGATGTGAAGAGTGTCATATCAAGCTACAATATACTTATATCTTTTGGTTTTGCATATGAAGGGTTTTCCATAAAACTTGAGGGAAGAATGTCCCAGATCCTGAAATTTGGATGGTCCAATCTAAGTATGAGACTGTAGCCCATGTGCCTATCACAATGAACTGTTATATAAATTGCAAGATGGTAGAGGAAGCATACCTATTGTTATTTGAAAGATTGTCTAGGGGGAGCTGGGCACAATAATCTTTAATTTTTTGTGTGGAACAAGTGTTTTTAATGGTGAAATTGATGCTAAATGAACAAAATTGGACAATTTCATCTAGGAATTGATGCTAAAATCAACAACCTATCACAAATGCCTCTTCCAGAGTTTATAGAGAGAGACGAGGGTCTCTGGTCACCCGTAATTGGTATATGTCAAGTCTGATTTCCCATAAAGTTACTTTGGGAAGTTCATGAGATCTAATGTCCTTAGTATTCTACAATCTTAATTCTGCAATGTCACAGGATTTGATCATTTGCATTGTTACGTAGTATTATCAAGACTATTATTTAATATGCTTCCAAATGTTCTTGTTCTCATTGCTATCTCCTAGCAATCCACATCAAACAGAAAGGAAGGCTTGATGTGTTCTGAACTTTGATTCTGTACTATTTATTTCTTAAATAGTTTTACCCAATGTATCGGACCAATTGCTTATTGGCAAGAATTACCATGAATCATTATTTTCTGTGGCATGAACCATAACAACTAATTATTGATGCAGCCAAACCAAAGGGTCAAAGAACTAAAGCTTTTCTTCGTGTCTTGAAGTATTCTTCAGGAGGAGTTCTTGAGGTAGTTTCATGTTTTCTTTTTAAGTACATTAGAGGTAAATATGTGTTTTTATTTTTCATATGAAAACCAAATATTTGATCACTTTTCATAGCTTCAAAAGCTATGGTAAACCTTCATGTGATGGTCCCGTATAACCTATTCAGTGAAGCTAGGATCCTCAACTCGCATAAAACATAACTACTTGGGGTTGGCTTCACAAATCCTGTTCCACCATTCCACTCTATCCAGGCATATCTTCTGTTAAATCACACCCTATCATAAGGTCAAAACAAGTTTTCTAGATTCATGTCTAAGTGGTTTAGTTAGAGGTTATATACTAGCTGTCAAACTGACACTATCCTTCTCATTTATCTGGGTTTGGGACCTTAAGGGCAAAAGGCACCATCGCAGTTTAGTAAAGCTGGGATATAACTGGTATATTCCTGCTCCACTAGTACTTCTACCATTTTTAGGGAAAATAAATTATGCTAG
This sequence comes from Platanus orientalis, assembly GCA_025762735.1. Lineage (NCBI taxonomy): Eukaryota > Viridiplantae > Streptophyta > Magnoliopsida > Proteales > Platanaceae > Platanus > Platanus orientalis. Next base: position 11,728 of record JAOXJP010040135.1, read on the forward strand.
TGTTATGTTGAGCTAGGGTGTGGTTTGATTCATCACAACTTGTATGTCCCAAATTTAGACTTTGTATGTTATCAACCTCAAATGTTGACATTTTGAATCTTAATCAGGCTAGAAAAATCAATAAACTTAATACAGTTTTTAAGAACTTCATAAAAACTAGAAAGAAATGCAGTGAAAAGGAGGGGGGAGGGGTGATTTGGGCTTCCTAGTGAAAAGACAAAAGTGACCCTGCTGTAATAAACATAATAAACCAAGAATGATTCATTTGGTGCTGTTTTGCTTTTGAGTAGGAGGGTGATGCCTGAATAACTTGCTAAAGAGAAAAAAGAATTCAGCAATGAAAAACAGCACAACTATTTAAGTTATGTTGATCTTCATCAGGGTTATATTTTATTGGTGGCGCTCATTGTGCCTTGTCTCACCATTGGGGTTTCTTCCTTTTTCGTCTTAATATTTCTTGGTCCTTTCCCGCCCATTTTTGTAATTTGATTTCGGGGTGGTGGATCCGTGATTTAGAGGGTTTGCTTGCAATCATTTGGTTTTCTAGTGGGGTGCCATTTGTTGAGGTCTTTGGAATGAAAGGAATTCTAGAATTTTGCTTTGAATGATGATGAGAATTTTATTGAAACCAAAACAAAACAAGAAATTAGAGCATCACCTAGAAGGTGGACGTGAGCAAAGGAAAACAAACAAGAAGAAAAACAAGCCACAAAACAACAAAACCATAAGACCACAAACCATCCCACCCAAATGATAGCAGGCAAACCCTCCCTATCTCAGATCCATCATCCTGAAATCAACTCTTGAAAATGGTTAGGAAAAGACCAAGAGATCTTAAGATGCGAGAGAAAGAAGCCCTAAACCATAGCCTCCATATCACAATACACTAGCAAATGATTCACCAACTCCTCCTTTAAACACAGTGCACAACTATTTGCCAAATTCCGATCTCTATTATGAAGAGATCCATGGTGAGAATTTTATCCAAATAAGCCGATCAAAGAAAAAAACGTCACTTTTGAGGGAATATCCCAGATCCAAACACTTTTATGAGGAAAGATGGATCTATCAATAACCTACTTCATATAAAGGGACTTAGGTGTAAACCTACATTTGGAGGAGATAATCCCAACCCAACTATCTTGTTGGTCTAGATATGTCCTCCTACTTTCTAAAGCCCTAAGCAAACCGGCACACTCCCCCAACTCCTAATCATTTAAATTATGACAAAATCTAGGACTCCAAATATTCCCCACAACATCAAAGGAATCCACAACCAAACCATGGGGGTCAAGGGCAATAGAATACAAGGTCCTAAACAACACTTTAAGCAGAAGCTACCTAACCCATATACCCTTCCAAAACCTAATACCACTACTGGACCCAATTTTTAAACAAATAAACTTCCAAAATATATCCTTCATCTATTGAATGGACATCCAAAACCCGCACCCAAATCTCCCTTACACCCCCTTACTCTCCTCTTCCGAGACCAAACCAAAATGAGAGACCATGACCTGACGCCATAAGCTCTCTCTTTCCACCTCAAACCTCCACAACTACTTAGCTAATAGGGCCCTATTAAGACTTCTAATTGATCTCACCCCAAGACCCCTGTAGCATAACAACTTGTAAATAGACTTCTAGTCAACAAGATCATATTGGTGATGGGCATTTGAATTGTTCCATAAGAAATTACAAAATTTGCTCTTAATGTTGTCGGCAACTGAGGCTGGAATGTAAAAGAGACAAAAAATAATTTGGGATGGATGCCATAGTTAACTTCAACAAAGTCAATCTACCACCTTTGGATAATGGGGAAGCTTTCCAACACTCCAGGTGAAAACCAATTATTTCAATGATTGGCTCCCAAGCCAACTTTGACTTATAACTAGCACCTAATGGTAAACCCAAAATTTTCGAAGGCAATGAACTAATTTGACAACCCAAAATCCACTCCAACCGATCTATATCCGAAATATTCCCCACTTGAAACAATTCATTTTTTTGCCAAGTTAATGCTCAAACCCGATAACGCTTCAAAACAATGAAGAAGACACCTAAGAAATCCTAACTGTCTACATCCGCATAACGAAATATCATGGTGTCATTGGCATACTAAAGATGAGAGATCCTGACTCTCCCAGGCCCCACCAAAAAACTTGGAATGAAATCCCCTTCCACCTTCCTGATCAACTTACTCAAAACTTTAGATACCATAAAAAATAAGAAGGGGGATAAGGGGCCGCCTTGCCTAAGGCCCCTCGAGTTTAAGAAAAAACCGGTCGGGCTACCATTCACCATAATCGAATATTTAGCCGATCTGATTTAATAAAAAATCCATCTTCTCCATTTGACCTCAAACCTCATCTTCTCCAGGACAAAGTCTAAAAAGTTCAAATTAACACAATCATACGTTTTTTCCAAATCGAGTTTGCAAATCAACCCATTATTGCCTAGAACCCTCCTATCCTTGATACACTCGTTAGCAATAAAGACACTATGAAGAATTTGCCTACCTTGAATAAATGCACTTTGAGGCTAGCTAATGATTCTATTCATAACTAATTTCAATCTCAAGGTTAGAGTCTTACAAATGATCTTATAAACACTGCTCAACAAACTAATGGGGCAGAAATCTGTTAACTCCTTAGCATTATGTGACTTAGGGATCAAAGTAATAAAAGTGTTATCTAATTGATCATAAAACTCTTCCGAGTAATAAAATTCCTCAAATAGCCTCATCAAATCACCTTTAATAATGTCCTGACATTTCTGAAAAAAAATGAAATAGTGAATCCATCAGGGCCAGGTGTCTTATCCCCTTTCATCTCCGATACAACCTTCCATACCTCATCTTCAGAAAAAGCCATTTCCACCAAACATTTCTCATTATCCAAAATGCAATCAAACTCTATGTCATCAAGCGTTAGCTGAATGGAAATATCTTCCTTGTATAACTTAATGTAAAACTCTTCTATTTTTGACTGGATTTGCCCTTGATCTTGGGACCACCCCATTAATCGACAGACCTAGAATACTATTGGCGCTCTTACAGTCTTACGGGAAGAGGCCAACTTGTGGAAAAATTTGATATTCTGATCTCCTTCCTTTAGCCATTGGATCTGAGAATGCTGCCGCCAAAATATCTCCTCTTTGGTGGCAAACAAGCTCTTTTCTTTCACAAGGTCCAAATCTTTAGTCCTCTTATCATACAACTCCATGGAAGCCTTAAAAGAATCCCCCGACAGTCTCTTTCATCTTCTCAAAAGATGCTTAAGAGATTTCAACTTTAATGCAAAAATCCTACTTGGATTTCTAGAATACACCTTACGGTTCCACTCACCTTTCAACACCTCAAGAAAATCTGGCTCAAGAAACCACATTTGCTCAAACTTGAACAGGAGTGGACCCCGACAAGCCTATTAAACTCCAAGTCTCCAACATGATAGGATTATGATTAGAAATATTTCTATGCAAAGCCACTTGAAATCTTTCGGGGAGGAAATCATCCCACTCAACATAGAACAGAAAGTGGTCGAGCCTACTCAAAACCACCTGATCTTGGAAAGTGGATCAAGTGAAAGTAGCCCCTTTTAGAGGACTATCAATTAGATTTCACCTACCAATAAACTCCCTAAACAAATCCATAGAAACATCTCTCCACCCATCACCCTTTCTCTTTGAAGGACATCATACTAGTTTAAAATCCCCACCAATACACCAAGGTAAATTCTAATGGCCTTTAATGTCATCCAACTTAACAAGGAAATCAACCACTTCTCTTCTGTTAGGTGGACCATGAACCCCCGCAAAAACCCACTCCTCCTCCAACGATCTCAATCTACACCTGATATAAACCGAAACTGTGTTGATTTCATTCTCCAAAACCTTGATCTTCCCCTTATCCCAAATAACAAGAATACTCACAAAAGTTCTCAAGGAAGGAAGAGCCACCTAGGCCGAGGTCCAACACCCCCAAACATCCACAACTAATAACTCAGACATCACCTGAATCTTGGTCTCCTACTGGCAATCAATATTAGGCTTAGCATTACAAATGCACTGATTGATGGCCATTCTCTTACCATGATTCCCCATACCACGAACATTCCAGGACAATATTTTTAAATCCATTGATTAAACAATAGTGACACCCTTACCCTTCCTTTCACTCTCCACATCCACACCAACCGCTTTCCAATCATAGTACACTATCCAATTTCCTCAACTCATTTTTTAACCTATTGTTCCTAGTAGACCTAGTCCCACCCCTCCTTGTCCCTTCCTATTTTTCAGTTCTATCAATCTAAACAATCCATCGTTTCCTTTTCACATTCCTCAAAAGATAACCCCCAAAAAGGACCAAACTCATGTAACTTGTTCACCACCCATTCAGATAGGACCTCCTCATTACGCTCCTCAATGGCCTTAAAAAAATAGGCCGTGATCATCCCATATGAGGAGATTTGTCTTTAAATTTACATATCTTTGTTTGATTGGATCTCTATTAGGGAGGAGTTTGTAGATAGGGAGTGACATTCTGTTGGTGTGAGGAGTTGTAGTACCTGGTGCTTCTTGTGGCTTTTTCTCTTCTTTTGTCTGTTTTTTTTTTTTTGTTTGGCCTTTCATTGCCTTGATGAGGATGTGTTTCATTGTTGTTGTTTTCCTTTTTCTCTTTTCAGTAAAGCTCAGCCCGTTTATCTC
>JAOXJP010040146.1:0-16433 GCA_025762735.1 Platanus orientalis
TAATAAAACCTTGCTAAGTTATTTGCATATGAGATCTGGTTTCGTATTCTTTAACAAAACGATGCACTAATGTGGCTCATCCTAGGAATCCTTTTAGACATGGCAAATGGGTTATTTACTGGCAACTATAGTTTGTAGATGGTTTCTTGCTCCTTAAGATATCTCTGTTAGTCTGATTAGTGCACTTATCTTTCTTTTAGATTGCACTTAAATGTTGTTAACAAGTCTACGTGTCCTAGTAGCTAATATTTGTCAAAATTAATTCCTAACAAATGAATTGATATAGAGATCCTTCTTTAATTAACAGAACCAGCAATGCGCATCTATTAAGAGATTATGAACATTTTTTTAACAATAAATACTGAGAAAATGTTATGTATTAGTAATATTCATGTGTTATGATCATAGCTGAGTACCCTCATGCTATGCAGAATCCAACTTACAAACTGATTCTTGGGAAAAGTACATATCAACTAGAAGCCCTTTCCAAATAAATCTTGGGTTTCTCTAAGTCAAGTAGCGATGATGAACTTTTCTAGCCTTCTTCTTTACTGATCAAAATACACAAATAATAATCTTATCCAGCCTGAAAAAATAGCATTTATCGTAGACCAATTGGTAGTTCTAGTATCACCATGTTCCTTTGTTGTAATAAATTCCTTTTGCTGCCTTATGGTGTGGAATTAGAGCTAAGAGTGAGGGAAGCAGTAGGTATCCAGTTAATGTATGATTGAAATGTTGTATTTCTATTTGAGAGTAAAGGATTGAGGAGTATTGGCACACTAGTAGGCCTTCACTCCAGTTGCAGTGAGCGTTTGTCCATAGTTTTGGTTGGAATAGCAATAGGATGTTTGAGTATTGGTAAGGCATCATTTATAGCGCAGGGAGATGGGAAAAACCTCTAGGACCTTTGTCCAAGATGGAAAATCACAAAGTGATGAGCTTGACACCACTAGACGTTGGGGGTATTTTCAAATAGATCGATACACCGGAAAATCTTGCACTAACAACATGAAATTTTTTCTACATTTGCATGTTTCTTTGATATCAAGACAATCTTGTGTACGACTATTTATGGTCTCTATGTTTTCATTCAATAATTCCAAAAGAACTATATTGTTCTCCTTGCTGCCATATCATGTCCTTTTATTGGGGATATTCTCTTAGAAATTTTGTGAGTCTTTTGCTAAGATAGATGTGAATCAATCCATGTCAGACCAGTGTTCCGAAAGTTTGATGAGGTTGGATTTTGTTTAGTTACTTTTGATACTTGATTTAGTTGTACTATTTTTTCGTGTGTTTGTTTGTTGATTATAGTGCTGGTTATCCATTCATTTCAAATCTGAATTAGTTCAATAATTAGTTTTTAGTCATTAATTAAAGTTCTTAACTATAGATAATGACATTGTTAATGTAATTTTATTTAATATCTACCATAGAATTGATTCCCCTTTACGCTATATATTTTAAATCAACACATTCTTTGTTAATACATTTATTTCCACTTATGAATCAACCTCTTTATTGGATTCTTTATTTAATTCTAAACTAACTCATTCATCTTACTGATTTATTGATTCAAACCAACTCCCTGTAAGGCTAGTAAACATAGTTGGTGTGAATTAAAAAATAGTGCCAACTGTGTTTTTTGGTACATCCAAATACCCTAAGCTAGAGAGCTCAAATATTTCAACATGTTTGACCATGACTATAAAGGAGTCCATGTTACCATTTGTTGGTATTCTGTTGAAGTGGTTAGGGTTTAGGGGTAGAATGTTGAATCTGTTTGTTTCGAGGCAGTTAATATTACTAAATTTTAAAGTGTTATTTTATTTTTAGATTAAGATGTTAATGCTATCTTCTTCTTAATCTTTTAGGTGTGGACACTGTAGGAAGCTGACACCTAAGTGGAAGAAAGTTGCAAATAACTTAAAGGGAAAGGTGAAGCTGGGTCATGTTGATTGTGATGTAGAAAAGGTAACTTACATTCAGATGTTCACATGGGCTTGAATTTTTATTTTGTATTTCAGTTTCCACCATTTGGCCAACAATTAAACTGTCCAGATTGATGAGTTTGTCAACCCATGTCTTTTGCCCATCATTAAACCAATGGCTTAAGTTATAGATGTAGTTGGATTTGGAATAAAAATATCATGAAGGTGACCGAACTGATTGATCCAGTAAGGACTTGTCTTTCCCACCTTAAGTTTTTTGAAGTGTGGAGTTTCTACTTTAGAGAAGTACAAATTCATGATAATGTTGATGTGCAGGATGTGATGGAGGAGAAGTGCAGTTCTGCTACCGTCTATTTTGTCAAGGAGCATGAGCTGGGTCTTGTGCTTGACGTCGCTCCCCTTGTTTCCAATCCAAAGCATCATCCACCAAACTTTGAATCTGAATATGCTCATGAACCTTATTCCACTAAGCTTTCCTAGAGATATAATGTGTTTTCTTGTTAGGTCATCGGCATTAAAACCCATGTAGCAGCCTATCATGGTTGTGGCCTTGTCTGCCAAGATAAAGGAGGATAAAGTTGCTACAATGTTGGGAGGGACGTTGGTGAGGATTGGGTGGCTGTTGGCCATGAAATTGAATCCTTCTAATGTGATTAATGAGGGTTGGTGGTCATCAATGAGGTCAATAAGGTTTGAGTTAGCTTTGCTCAAGCTAGGGGCCGTGGCAATATCTTAGAGCTTGTGTAACACAGGGATAAACAATCAAGAGTAGAAGGGAGGGAGAGCGGGACTAGGTACATGGGAACATACATACATTTATACATGATGGTGTACTGATTTATATATATTTTTATCTACAACACATGTGGAATGTAATTCAGAGAGTCATGCACAATTTTTATGTTTTAAGCAAAATCAAATGAAGTTTTGAAACTTTTTAACAGATCTAATTTTCCTTGGTTTGTTGTTGTGGTTTCAATGTTTCATTCTAATTCCCCAAGAAAAATTGAAATTAGGGGCATGGTAGAAATTAATATTAAATATACTTTATATGTTTGTTTTTGCCGGCAACTAGAAGAAAGTTGACACTAAAAGTGTTAGTGAAAACTTTTTGCGTCAACTAAAAATTGTAGCAAAAAGTGTTATAGTTGACAGAAAAAGTGTTATATTTTTTTGTCAAGTGATAAGGGTCAACGGAAATATGTTATGTTTTTCCATCAAATGGTAGCTAGTTGACGGAAAATGTTTTCTTTTTTCCGTCAACTAAAAGTTAACGCAAAAAGTTATTGGTTAACATTAAAAGTGTTATTTTTTCTGGTGACCTACGTAGTTGATGCGGAGGTTTTTGGCATCGTGATTTACCGCATCAGGCTGTGTTAACTAAAAAGTTGACGGAAAAAGGATTTTTAGCGTCAACTATTATACTTTTTGTGCAACTAAAGTTGACGCAAAAAGTCTTATTTCTTGTAATATAAGGTGAGGGCAGAGTCCCATCTGGAACTTCTTTGCCTTCCTCTCCTCATCAAATACAATGTGTGGTGTAGAGTGGACTAGCTCCATAAACTTTGCTTTCTAGTCCAGAATAGTCTGGTTTCCTTGCACAAGCTCCATAAATTCTATCTCCTTCTAGTCTCTCATGCTTTGGGGAAAGTAGTAATCCCTAAACGCCTTCTGGAAGACTCTCCAAGTAATTGGTTCATCTTCCTCGAGCTGCAATGTGCCCCTGGTGGGTCTCCACTAATGTTCTGCTTCTCCTTTTAGCATGAAGATTGCAAAGGAAGCCTTCTACACTAAAGTGCAACCTATCATATCAAAAATTTTATACATCTGCATCAGCCAAGCCTTTGCCACAAGCGGGTCAGTTGTGCCTCTAAAATCAGATGGTCCCATTCTCCTAAACTGTTCTATAGCATGGGTTCCATTGTTCTCATGTTGGTCTCTAGCAGTAAATTGGGCCCTAACGACCTCAGCCAACTCCCTAACAATCTGAAGTGTACTAGCCAGATCAACAGACTGGTTATCCTAGGTGTAGTTGTTAGAAGTTCTACGGGGTAGTGCCATATCTCACCTAAAACACAAACAATTGAACGTCAAATCTTCACATAAATCATGTAAATAAAGTAACCCTCAAATATGTCAGCCATATTACTTCATATCATATAATCATCAAAAGACCAAGGGTCAAATCAATCTTTTACATTTTGAGGTTTACATGCTAAGTTTTCTAAGTTTTGACTTATGTTTTCTAAAACCTTTCTAACTAATTTGTAAACAATCTGAATCTACGTTTTGTCTACCAGACATCTAAACCTAGAGCTTTGATACCACCTCTGTCACGACCCCAAACTCTATACCTTTCAGGGCTATAGAATTTGGATTCAGACCTTAAATGCATATCATGTCCTGAGCCTTTCTATACCTGTAACCTATTGAAATATATATATAGATAGATATGTATTCTCTCATTTTCATTCATTCTTTCATATATTACCATACATTCATCCATTCGTTCACATAGCAGCAGAGGTCTTTTTCTCATTCACCATTGAACCATTCCAATCCCATAGGTCTAACTTAAATATAAATCTATTTATTGAATCAAACTAGCAAAACATAACTGAAATAAAAATCTGATCACAAATCTTTTCAAACTGAAATAAACTAACATAATTCAACTAAAACTAAAGTCTGTCAACAAAATTAAATAACTAAGTCAACTACTCCAAAGTATGCTCTCTATCATCTATGGGTTCCAAAGTGTCATGCTCCTGATCTGAAAAATAGATGTCAACTAATTAGTGTGATAGAACTAGTATGTAGTATAATCACACTATAAACCGAATAGTGGGTCAAACATAGGACAATAATTTTTCATAAAGAGAAAATAAACTAATAATAATGAGAGTTCAGAAGCTAATGTACAAATATCAAACTAACTATAAAATTGAGAATAAAAATATGAGTACTAAAACTACCATTCTAACAAGCAAATCAAAACTAAAACAAAGCAGTTCAAAAATCAGGTTTGTACATGTACATATGCATACTTTTCTTGATCTTTGTCATGTTTTAAAACTAAAAACCAGAATTTTTCATCTTTCATTCTTATCTTAACTTTTCTATATATTATTTCTTTTATTACAAAGCTTCCCATTAACGAGGAAGACCTATATACCAATTCATAACCACCCAGTGTTTGGGTCAAAGATCACCATATTAACCTCCCGGTGATGGGGAGAGAGGAACCATTATTTAACCACCCGAAACAAGGTCCAAGAAACCATTCAACCCAATAGAGCAAGGGCACACATATACAAAGATCTGGTTTAGGCTTTGATTTAGCCCCATCAAACATCCCTTTGATAGCAAGGGGTCTTCAGTTTAAATCCTTCACTTTAAACATTAATGGCTTTCATAACTTTCAGAACAAAACAAAGAATATAAGTGTATTTTTCTTAATCACACTCATATTAAACATAACTTTCATAATTTTAGAACGTTTATTTCATTATCTTCATTCCTTATTGATTTCTCATGGTTTAATTCATACACTTTTTCATTATTTGCTGTAGAACAGTGTTAAGAACATTTAAAACATCACACACATCATAATATTATAGAATTTGAAGCAAAAAGAAGTCAAAAAATCGAAAGTTTAACCTAATCTAGGCAATTCTAAGAGTATTTAAAACTGACTTTTCATCTTGTAAAACATTAAACTACTGTTATAACATGTATATTGCATATTTTTTATACTTCACAACTTTTACTTATAACTTATAAATGTTTTATAGTCATACTTTTGAAACAAATATTTTTTTAGATTTTTCTTTGAAAGAAACAACCACTAAAAAACTTCATAAAACTTATTGCAAATCATCAAACTTAAAACCAAATAAAATTCTATGAACCTAAGATGAAAAATATGTCATAATGTGATCATGATATTTACAAGTTATAGAGATTAAAATTCAAAAGCACTTATTCTTCAACTTTGCAAAAATCCTGAAAATTTTTTCCAAATCCTTCAGCCTCTCCTCTTTGATCTTCCTTGAGTGTTTTAGGGCTCTTGTGTAAAACTAGGGTTTATGATCAAGTTTAGATCGTTCTTATAAAGATATGAGGTGTCAAAATCGAATTTGGAAACTTTCTCATTCAAAACTTTAAAAAAAAACACTAATTTTGAATTTAACCATGATTTTCAAGTCATTTATGATTTTGCCATTAATGGCTCTTTCTCTAAAAGACTTTGTTTTTCTAACCGTTTGTTGTGTTGGACTCTAGACTTTAATACCTTTATTTTTCCATATTTCTCATAACTAAACTCTTAGGTTTACTATTTTTCATCTAATTTCAAAGTTCTTCCTTGTTTTTAGGTCTATAATTCAATCATAAAGACATAAAAATAATTAAAATGCATAAGAAAAATCTAGGTTATTACACCCATCCTTCTTGATCTAGGACTGGTGACCCTCATAGATCCCCAAAGAGGTCTAGGACCTTTGATATCATTTGAAACATGAGGGACAGGCACAAGGACACTTGTTTTGAACCATGCTCAACTTAAAAAGTATTTAACGCCTAAATGTTACACAAAGTGAAATTCAAGTGTTAGACATAAAATTCAGACATTGAAGTAAAATACGGACTTTAAGTTTTTAGTTTTTTATTTTCTTCTTTATTTTATTTTGTTATTATTGTCATTATGTCTGCCTTATATATGATTGATTTCATATAGGATTATCTTGCTTTATATGATGAGATATTTCTTTCTTTTTTTATGTTTTATATTGCATGTTATGTATGTCTATATGTTTGTGTTCATGGCATGGAGGTCCCACCACTGTATTTCTTTCAATTGTATGCTTTAAATATGTCCCATGCCCAGACATGAATTAGAATGAACCAAACCAACCCCATATAAGCTACTGGAATACCTGATGCCTAAATTTTACCTACACGTTTGGTATGCAAATTCAGGCATTAAACCTAAATTCAGGTGTTAAGCCTGTGGGATCTACCGGTCGCACCCATCTCATAGCCAAAGACCCAAGTAGGGTCTAACCCATCCCCAAAACTTTAATTATCCCTAACCAACATTAGATGTGGGATTGGGCCCACCTATTGGCAGTTAGATGTCCAATGCTTGAATTTTATCCAAAGTGAAATTTAGGCATTAAGGTCAAAATCTGGCATTATTCTATAAAAAATGATTTTTTTTTAATTATAAAAGGCACACTCCCTCATTATAATTCTTGGTACACACATTAAGAGAAGCCAACTTAAAAGGTGGGTGTGTTGAGGTACTTAACACCTTCCTCAACTGCAACAAAACAACTTATTGGAATCTTTGAAAACTAGACCATAAAGTAGGAGTCTTATACACTAAACCTTAGGATCTAGACTTCCTTTCTCTGAGAAAGAAAATTGATGTTCAATTCCATCGGTAAACCCAAGTTGGTGGCAACTCCCAAAGAACCCTGGCATTGACCAACTATATGATTGAACATCACACCCATCACTCCCCCTTTAGACCATCATCAAAACAAATCCCGAGAAAGTGGGGGTAAGACCCGAGACACGAGAGGGGAGAGGAGATTCTAGAACACCCCTCATTTTCCCGATGTTCACAAATCTAAAAAACATTTTCAACTCAAATACAAATATGAAATGAAACATGATAGCTAAAATACTTTGAATCTTATGTGAGGATCCATAAAAAAGCAGTTTGCAAATCTTCTTAAAAAGACATGGATGAAACTACATGTTTTAACAATCATAAATCTACATATAGATAAAATTCTCAAGTTTAGAAATATGGATTTTAAGATCCTAAAATGGAAAACGTAGAATCATTTATAATCTTCATGAATAAACAAAGATCTACGAGATGCTAGCAGGAAAAACCATATACATAAGGAATCAAACTATTTTTCATATCATAAACCTTGGAATCCATAGGGTATAAACCATAAAACTTTAATGCATAAGTTTAGGAATCATAGATCTAAGATCCTAAGAGAGAAAAAACATGGTACATCTTGTATAATCACTTACCCATCTAAAATCCATGGAGATTAAATCATAAACCTCACATCATAGACACAGAAAATATTTAATCTAAGATCCTAAGGAGAAATTATGTGTATATTTTGTACAATCACTTATAATAGCTCCTTCAAAAACCTTCTTGAAATCCCCAAGCACTCTTATCAAATTTATAGGAAGTTCTCTAAATCTCCTCGCTCTATAAATTAATGGCACAAAACATCATAGACTACGAGATTTACACAAGCCTAAGAAAACCATTCAAACTAATATGAATCCCTAACAGTTTTAAGAGGAAAATCTTAAGTTTCATGGCTTACCTTGCCAAATTGGGGGAGTTTTCTTTCCACTTCTCCAAACCTTCTTTTTTCCTTATGTATTGGGGTCTTATTAAGACAAACTTAAGGTTTGGGGTCATCCTTAGTGGGTCCCATGCAACATAGGAATACAAATCATCTTTCCCAAAAAAAAATTTTGGTTTGCCCAGGTTAAATCAGTCCACTATTCTTTGGACCAGTGTAGCCTGCTTGGATCGGTCCAGAGGACTCTAAACCGGTTCAGGTTGAGTTTGTGAAGGCTCTCTGCAAACTAATGAGCCCCTGGATTGGTCCAATATGTTTTTAGCATTTTTTTTAAAACTTGTGGGACCTTAAACCAGTTCAACTGATTTTGGATTAGTTCAAATTCCCCTATTTTGCTCTTTCCTCTTTTTTTGTCTTGTTTTGGCTACCCAATACATATTATTGTGTATTTACATTTTTCGCTACATGAGGGCTGTTACACTCTATCTGACCACGAAGCATGGTTCCATTGATATAGCTTAAACGAGTGTTAATTCAGACACATGACACTGTAAGCTTGGGCACATAAGCAAGAAAGGTATGTGGATCCTCCACTCTAAAGGTAAACCTCTAGGTTTAAAGGTTTTATATTTTGAATATGAAAACTTCGTTTTGGGAATAAAACATGTTTAAGGTCCGACAATTGAGGGAAATATTGTAGTAAAGAATTTAAGAAGTATTGTGCTTTGAACGGAATCAGAAGAGAGAAAACACTACCAAATAGAACAAAAAAAATGGTGTGGTAGAGCGGATGAATAGGACGATTGTAGAGCAGGCTAGAAGCATGAGATTGCACACGGGGTTGTCCAAATAGTTTTGGACAGATGCGATAAACACAACCGCATACTTGATAAATAGTGGACCTTCAATACCATTATATGGCGGACTGCTTGAAGAAGCATGAAAGTATTTTGTTGTACCTCTTATGTTCATATTGAAGCTGATCAGAGAAACAAGTTAGATGGAAAGTTTAAGAAGTGCACTTTCATTGGGTATGATTCTGATGGTTTTGGGTATCGATTTTGGGATGATAAAAACAAAAAAAAATCATTAGAAGTAGAAATATGGTATTAAATGAAAAATCCATGTACAAAGACAAGACAGAAGTATAAAAAGAAGTTTGTAGAATTTGATGAGCTTTTTGAGGGTATGTTGGTCTGCCAAAAGTTGAAGAAAATGGGATGCCATAAGAAAAACCAGTAAATGGAGCCTCAAACATCTACTCTAGCACCAAAAAGGTTTTCAAGAACACCTAGGTACCTACATATCTTTTATTTCCTTGATTGTACTATTTGTTATTGACAGATGAGGATGAATCGAAATATTATGATGAAACATTGGAAGTTAATGAAGGAACTAAATGGGAGCATGCAGTGGATGAGGACATGGAATCATTTTTTATAGACAAGACATGGGACTTAGTTTCACTATGCAAAGGAAAGAAGACATTAGACAAGAAATGAGAGGATAGGCTAAAGGAAGAGTATGATGAGAATAAGAAATATAAGGCCAAACCAGTTGTAAAGCGGTTTCAACACAAAAAAGGTGTTGACTATTTTCTCTGGTTGTAAAGATGACCATGATTAGTGCGGTGTTAAGCACTATGACAGTGGAAGATCTACATCTTGAACAGGTAAATGCGACCTATGATATGATCATTTGATTCCCTTTATTGCCTTGTAAGGGTGATGGATAAGGATTTCTCTTACTCGTAATGTAGAGTTGGTATGCTGATTTATTACAAAAATAAAAATAAAAAATTCAGATTGTCTCCAAATTTTTAACATTCAGTTAAAGTTCAGAAGATTTTGGTGGTCAACACGTATCCAAAAAACTCAACAAACAGAACTGTACATTTTCAAATTCGTTTATTATTTTTCCACATGTCAACCATTATTGAAATCTTCTAAACGATATCTGAACTTTAGCATTCTCGAGAAAATCCTGAGGGAGATTTGGTACAGGTAATTATCACCCCCGTAAGATTTCAACAATTATAAAATTCCTCATAGTTGGATGATTTTTTTTTATATTTTTACACATTTTATTTCACTTTATCCCTTCTTTGGAAAAAAAGAAATCCCATGGAAGAAAAAGATGAAATCTACACATTAGATCGCCAAAATTCATCCCATAATGTGATTTTGATAATAGGATTTAGGAACTCCTACCCAGGGTCCTTAGTACCTTACAGATTGGGCCCCTGTTGTATCTCAACTCAAAATATTGGTTCCCAAACGTTGTATTCTTATGACTGTATCCAAGTAAGTTATGAATTTCCGTTGACCTTTCATACCTTCCGGAGGATTAAGAGCATTTGCCACTTTAAACTTAGACCGGATCCTCTCCTGCCATTTATGACCTGCTAAGGTCCTGTCTAACAGGTAGCAGGACACTATTGGAGGGAAAAAGTGAATTACAATTTTTGAAAAAATGCAATTCACTTTTTCCCGTCAATAATCTCCTGCCACCTGTTGGACAGAACCTTAACACGCCATTGGCCGGCAGGAGAAGATCCTTTGCGCCATTATCTATTTGAAACACTGCTATTGATTGCCGCTTAAACATTGGAAGGGGACCCAAAAAGTGGGTCGACGACATATCCCCTCCCTTGAAAGGATCTTTGAAGAAAGATTAAGCAGTGCTGAAGTTCCTAGTGGGTTGGGCGAGCAGACTGGGAAGCTGCTCAAACCCAACCACGTTCTTTCCTTCATATTTAAATATCTGGGAAGCTGCTCAAATCCAACCGCGTTCTTTCCTTCATATTTAATTATATGTGAAGAGTTTGTCCATCAGACCCAAAAAGTGGGTCAACACAGCATTTCACCTTCTTCGAAGCAGCCCGTGATTTTGAACAAAAAAAAAAAAACTGTGAAAGGGGCAATGAAAATCATAACCCATTCCCAGTATGTAGGGCGAAAAGGCAAGGAAGCCTACAAGTTTAAACACAACCACTCCTGATCTTACAAATTGCTGAGAAGAGGGATCTGGGCATCGAGCACCTCAAGCATGGCCTGGGTAATCCAAATGACGGAGAAAGGCTACACTAGCCAAGCTCAATCGCAGCCAAATCAGGACCAAAAGCGGTCAATACGCGTGTCTTGGATCAAATCTTGTTCACCATCTGAGGGACGTCGGGCGTGGCAACATGTGTGGGCATGCACTTCCGGAGCTGATGAAACGGCAATCCGCAAAACATACGAGGATGAGGTGAAGAAAGTGGCGATTGCAGCCAGAGACACCTATAATAAAGATGACAACTACAATTCGGTCCCTAGCAACAGTGACGAATTTGTGCGGATAATGGTTGATCAAGGTTGTTCCGTACTACTAGTGGCCTTGAGCTCCTTGGGTAGTTCCGAAAAGTTGGGTCATGTTTGGAACAAGAAACAGATCAAATCCTGGGTGGTGGACCTATTTAGCATCAGGAATCAGGTCCCCCTTGTAGTCCTCGAGAAGCTAATGAAACAGAGCTTCTTCGACGATGTTGTGAAATCAGGAAAGTGGAAGCGGCCCGATGACTTGCCAAGGATGGTCCTTTATAATCACTTGGTGGAACCTTTCCTAGACAGCTCAAGTAGCCAGCCAAACATGTGGAAGCGACTCCTGAGAGTTATCAGCAGCAGGGGCCTTTCCCCTCAAGAACCCCTCCTACCCTTCTCCATGCTCTTTGGTTGTTGCTGACTGGACCAGATTCCGGCGGTTCCGGCGATGGTGGCGACAGCGATGTTGAAGAAGATGATGTGGCATTGTGTACTGTCCGTAGCGCGACAGAGTTGCATAAAGAGAAAACTATCTTCAGGAACAACAAGGGAATGGGAACGAGAGGTATTAAGTTCGAGAAGAACATGTTGGGTTCCCTTCTCTTCCTACCTACCATCTGTATCCAACGCGATATAGATAAATTGTTCGAGCACTTAATCGATTACGAAGAGGAGATTCATTTGAGCCCAAACCGGCGTGAGGTGAGCTCGTCCGTACTCCTGAAGATGTCAAAATACTTGCAAGGCAGGGGATTATCAACGCCCCTTCAGATCAAGAGGACAAATTGCCGGACATGCTACAAAACTTACCCCTAAGAGAGGCGGGGAACGACCGCATTATGGAAGATGTTCGGCTTAAGATACGTAATCATGTGAAGCCAAGCAAGTGGGAGAGGGTGAGGGATCTTATTCTCATTGGACTTGTTATCACGGCAATTACAGGTATTTTGTCACTGCTGCAGACCTTCTACACTGTTCTTGCCTATTATAAGAACTAGTTCTCCGGCCTAATGAAGCGAAGGAACATAGAATGACTCGTAAAAGCATGGCTCTTTCGGCCCACAAGTGTTGGTACATTGTAACCTTCTGTTTGTTTTCTTTGTTTTGTTTGTACGGTTGTGCAAGTGGTCTGATGTATATTCTTAGTTCCTACTTAGTTGTTAAACAAGTTCTTTGTCTACCTAGTGTTCATGTATTTTGTTGTGATGCAATATTGCTTAGTGTCCATGCCGGTGTGCCCAAAGGCCTGGGCTTGGGTTGCAAAATTCTTACCTAAACCTATATTGATGTTTATACAAAATATATATATTTTGCAAAAAGGCATTCGTCGTTGGAGTGATATGAGTCAGGCACGCATAAGCAAATCCAGACTGCTCATATGATGAGATTTTGGATTAACTATGTGTAATGCCCTTGTCTAGTTAGCCTGACAGCATTCTCCATGGCGAATTACGACCCGTGATTTTTCTTTTTATTTTTTTCTATAAAAAATAATGACACAAAATGATTCTCTTTGCCAGGTAGCATAGGCCGGTGCCACATAGAAAAGGAGAATGATTGTCTGTGTTGACAGGGTGCACGGTATAAAATATGGACCTGTTCTCGACAGCCATGTTTATAAAGTCGTGTGCATATATATAGGGCTGCAAGTTGGCTGGGCTGGCCTGATGCCCGAAATGTTCGGACCAGATATTGAGTGGGCTGGGCAGCTTTAGTTTGGACCCAGTTTTATGCCCAATTTGTAAATCAGGCAAAATTCAGTCAGTCTTAGTTTTTGCCCCTGGTTAAGCCTGGCCCGAAGTTTACTTTATCAAGTTAATTATTTGTTATGATGGTTGAATTTTTTATCATCTACTGGTTTAGATTAAGTATTGATTAACCCTAAATTTTAATAAGAAAAAAACTTAAAACCCTAAATATAAAATCATTTATAAGTCTAGGGTAAAACTTTATAAGCTCGAGTATTGTAGGCCTCGATTTTCACACGACGGGTAAATCCCTTTGAAAAGAGACTTGCATATTGCAGGAAATATCTCACGTAATTTGGAATCACCCCCAGCATTTTAAATGATGTAATTGGACATTAGTTTTGGAACAAAACAAGTTTAAGTTTGAATAGGGTTTGAAATGTCTGACTCCACACTTAAACTGGTCAACTCCCAAAGATTTTAAGATAAGTTATTCATTTATGAGCTGGGAAAGGTGTTAGGCACCCTACCTCATTCGCTTTTACGGTTTTCCACTTTAAACTCGTTATAGCATAATGGTTAACTTAATTTATAATCTAATCATTCCACCTATTATTTTCTACATCATTTTTTTAAGATTAAATATGGAATCCACATGTCATTTTTGCCCAAATTTCGACAGCATAATGACTGTAATATGGACCCTTGGGGAAGAATAGTGATCCACATGTCACTTTCTTTAATCACCTGATAGTCTATGATAAACAAAGACACTCCAAATATAACATATATCCACATCATCACTGTCCAGCCGACAGCTCCATATCCATCCACTATTTATACTCATCACATGTGTATACACAGTTTAAGTAGAATAGACTAAGATACATAATCTACCAAGGTCCAAACATAAATCTTATGCAAATCCTCTAACTAAGCAAAATAAGCTACTATGTGCAAGTTGAGACTCCAAAGTACGGCATTTACCTGCCTAGCCACAATTATATTGTCATCCCATAACCAAAACTTTTAGATGTTTCCTACATATAACATGTTTGCAAGTAACCCATAATCTAAAGAAATAATATAATTAAGTTGATAGACATACATTATTGATGTTTCCCTCATAATCAAGAAAGACGTAAAACTTAGCCATAAAAAAGAGCATTATTCATATAAGAGCAAAAATGAATGAGATGGAATTACATCACATATAACAAAATAAACTCCCTAATTACAAATTGACAACCTTTTTACCTAAATGGTAAAAATGATGTAGATGATTATGTAATTGTCATGTTTAAAAGGAACCTTAACTAAAAAATGACTGTGTGGTGTAAACTGATTTCTAAGTGAGATATATAGACATAAATTCTAACAAGAGGCAATCAAATCAATTTCAATCACAAATATAAATACTCTAATTTTCTATCTAAGTAGTACAAAGGGTGAAGTTTTATTTTCTTTGTTATGAATACAGCTCAATGAATGATGCTTCATGTGATTCAAGAAATGTATATATGTAAGCATATATAGGTTAACAACAACCATTTTGTATGATGCATCTTGTTTTACTAGCAAGAGAGATGCACAAGGCCTGGGGAATTACACCCTTCAAGATCCAAGAATACAATCATCAATGGATGCAACTCAGGTTGAAGGATGGAACATATAAAATTCAGGTAAAGAGCTCCTCTATACCATACATTATGGATTCACTTTTAGACTTAAAGGTTAGCATATATTCAAATAAAGACTTAGGGGATTCAATACACACTTTATGTGGACATAGAAGGCCAGTCTACAGGTTTGGGTGTGCTGTTGGCAGCAAGTATACCTGATCTGCACTCCAAATTGATGGAGTCACTTCTAAATGACAAAGTGATGGATTCAAGATAAAACTTGACTGATGGATTATGTAGCATTTATTCCAGATAGCCATTTGAAGGCTGTTTTTGGAGAGTTAAGAGATGCTATGGTGGACTTGGGCAGCATGGTGTATTAGGTAAATCAGCAGAGTATGTAGAATGTTAAACTGGTTCAGAACACATTCTGGTGCCCATGGCTCGATGTTGAACTTCTTGCAAAAAGGAACCCACTTGGCTAAGCAGTGGTCAAGATCATTTTGCAACATCGAAACAAGAGAGACATGGAGAACATTATATGCTCCTTTACCAAAATAAAAATCATATACTCATGATGAAGACAAAAGAACACTTTGATCACTTTGGATTGGTTAGAAAAATAATGTTAAATATAACAATTTCAATGAATCCATCCTTTAGTTATCAAAAAAAATGAAGAAAACAGAGTACAGTATGTTACTAAGAAGGATAACAAATAATATATTAATTGTTTGGTACTTAGACATGCACTTACAAAAAGCATTACATGAGTTATTCAAATAATTTTATTTGACACAAGTAAGAGTCCATCCCTAGAAAGTAAAGTTTAACATAGCAAGCACGCATCATAACAAATAAGCAAAAGATAATTACCAAAATTAAACAGAGAAATAGGAGAGAGAGAGAGAGAGAGAGAGAGAGAGAGAGAGAGAAGAGTGCGCTTACTACTCTTGATGATACAGAGATTTCAGAGAACCTCTGCTCACCTACCTCTTCTTGCTTTGGTCTGAAGTTCTACTACTACAAAAGCTCTATTTGCTAAAAACAGGTTTCAATAGAACCGGATACATGTCCGTGGTCAATACAAAGGGTCCCTTATGTGATGGAGCCTAGATCGGCCTCATCACCCCTCCATGTGGTTGAAATAGAAGAGGTCACCTAGAGAGTGTGTGCAACTCTAAATTAACATGAGTTAGAGCTTATGAACAGAATTTGATACCTATGATCCATGCATACATTTCTACACGAATAAGGATGTTGAGCTAGATAATTTAATTAACTAGACAGAATCTAATGACTTAGAGACCAAGGAAACAACCTAGTAATGGTTGGGGTATTGCTGAAATAAGACCACTTATAATCTCATATAGCTGACTAATGCCATAAATAGAAGGATCCAAACAAAGAAAGTTTTTTTTTTTTTTTTTTGCTGTTTAGATATATGTATATATTATTCCAAGGAGAAAACCCAAAAACTGTTAAAACAACTGATGCATCATTTGTTTTGGATATA
>JAOXJP010040157.1:0-16433 GCA_025762735.1 Platanus orientalis
GTTTAGGATTTTTAGGAAGTTATGTGAAGAATATTTTGGGAAATTGTTTAAGATCTTGTGGGGCCTAATAACTTGGCCAACAAGCCAAATATTGTGCCAACCAATATTCCTTTGTTTTTTTAGAAGTTTTATAATTTGGTAAGTTTATTTTGTTAGTAGATCTTGAATCTAGAATTTTATTTTATTTTATTCTCCATGTAATGCCTATTTAAAGGCCACATTAGATCAAGAAAATACAGTTGAAGATGAATATTTGAAATAGAAGACACGTATGTGTTGAAGTGGGTGTGGTATCCCATGTTTTCTCTCTCAACCCCTCACATGAGGTGAGCGTTCTCTCTCTCTCTCTCTTATCTCCTCTCTTCTTTAATCTTCATCTTTACTTTTTGTTCTTATTTAATTAGTGTATGAATCCTTTCCCTTTGGATCCTACATCATCCTCATTAGCTGCTTATCGACTATCTGTATTTGGAGTCATTTCATGGAGTTTTCTAGGTGCCTTCCGGAGGAATGCTGTCTCATGGAGCTGCTGGTATGCTCCTGGGGTAAAGGGAGAATTGATTTGGAAATGCTCATTTTAAACTATTTTCTGGGGGATTTGAGAGGAGAAAATAAAGATCTTTCTATGACATGATTCACACTATTAATTTCTTCATTGATAAAATAGGTGAGGGCCTTTTTGGGTAGCGATTCATTTAGTGGCATTTTAATTGATTCTTTTTTTAATAAGAAAGAGACTGCATTTCATTAAATCACGGAAGGAAAGTCATTACAGAATGAAATATAGTTCAAAGCAAGACTAGAATCATTTAGAGCTTTCCGAGCAATGCAATGAGCCCTATCATTTGCTTCTCGCCTAATGTGCTTACAGACACATTCCAATCTGAAACAGATGAACGAATTCTCCACTGACTCTGCAAAATAGGACCATTAATTGCATTGATTGCAAGTAAAAAGTCACTTTCCACAATAATATTTCCAACATTCCTTTGTCTTCAAGTTGTAGACCCACCAAAATTGCTTGGACCTCTGCCTCAAGCACGGAGAAATCCTTTTGACTTCAACATACTTGCTATCAAAAAAGAAGGATAACTATCCAGCAACACGGCTCCAATCCCAACATTAGGGGACTGCAAATCACATGCTTCATCAACATTAAATTTGCTCCACTTTTCTGCTGGAGCCTGGAGGTTTCCATTGGACTGATTCGGAGTGAGAAAATCCTTGCACTTGCTTGTCTTCAGAACCTGTACCCTGCTGAAGATACTAGATCATCATGTTTCACAAAAAAATAAAAGAAGATTCTATATTTAGATGAGAACCACTAAACACAATCGTTTCTTTGTTTCCAAATATGCCAAGCAACAACAACCATCTGTGAAAGCCAAGACATCCTGTCTCTTTTATTGGTGAACTGCTTCTTAAGGTTTTCTTTTATCCAGTTGATAAAAGATAATTGGTGAACCATAGCTGCTCATGAAACCTGCCTTAACCTAAACATTTTTGGCCCATTCACAATACAAGAGATAATGCTCAATAGATTCCTCCTCCATTTAGAAAATAAGGCAAGTAGGAAGAGTACGGGCGGTTCTTCGATTTAAAGTACTCCTCATCCTCTCTTTTATTGTTGAACTGCTTCTTAAGGTTTTCTTTTATCCATTTGATAAAAGATAATCAGTGAACCATATTCCTACTCATCAAATCTGCCGTAACCTAAACATTTTTAGCCCATCCACAATACAAGAGACAATGCTCAATAGATTCCTCCTCCATTGAGAAAATAAGGCAAGTAGGAAGAATATGGGTGGTTCTTCGATTTAAAGCACTCCTCACCGGTAATGCATTCGAACAAGCTTTCCAAAGGAAATATTCTTAATTCTTGCGAAAACTAGTAAGTGCCACAACTTATTCTAAAGCTCTCCATTTGTATTTGACAGATGGTTGGAGATCTCTTGGGTAGTGGTAGCTAGACCATACGCTGATTTCACTGTGAAACTTCCTTTTGAACTGGGATGCCAAATTAGCTGATCAGACCTCACAGAATGGCTTAGGGGAATTCACATGATTGCTTCAATTTCTTTGGTGGAAAGATACTGTTGAATAGGTTGAAGGTCCCACTCATTCAGATCCTGCTTAATAATCTCACACTAATTTGACATTCAGGGGCCTTCTGAATTATTTGAATAAGATTTGGAATCCAGTGGTCATCCCAAATGTTAACTTGATGACCATCACCAATTAACCAACACTATCCTTTATTCAGAAAATTCCCACCTTAAGAAGACTTTTCCATCCCCAGGAAGCCCAAGCTTTAATATTCACTTATAAAAATGATTCATTAGGGAAGTATATTGACTTCATCAATTGAGCCCTTGATGAATCAAGATTAGATATGAGTCTCTAGCATTGACGAGCAAAGAGGGCTAAATTAACCTTATGCAGGTCTCTAAAACCCAGACCCACATCTCTTTTGGTCCTAATGTCATTCCAACTAACTCAGTGAATTTTCCTTTCATTCCCTTTCTACTCCCAACCAAAATCCTTTTTGTTATCTATCAATTGAATAGCATAGACTTCTTGGAAGTAAGAAACAGGATATTGCATAAGAAGGAACAGATGCAACAACTGATTTAAGTAAAATCTCCATTCCCCCCCTGTGATAATAGATGACGCTTTCAATTTTGATTTCTCGCAGAGATTGTATCATTCAAAGGAGCAGACAGATTCAACTTATTTCGGCCAATGGATGATGGAAGACCCAGGTATTTATTTCTGCCTAGTGTTTCAGAAATTTGGACTCTAAGAGGCTCAAGAGTTTGGTAGCAGAAAAATACCTCTGATTTCTTAAGATTTGCAAATTGACCTGACGCCAACTGAATTTTGAAAAGATAATTGGCGATAACTTGAGCATCAACCATCCTTGCTTTGGCGAAAATTAGACAATCATTAGCAAACATCAGACGAGATATTGACGGCTTTATTTCCTGATTCACATTCCATGAATGGCTCCAGTAGGTTCTCCTTGATGAAGAATTGCCAACGAGTCTTAGGCAGAAATTAATAACATATATTGAGATAGAGGATCCCCTTGTCTAAGACCCCAAGATGACTTAAACTGCTGAGAAGGAGATCCATTAAACAAGAGACGGAAAGAAGCAAAGGAGACACATTTGTTGATCCACTTTTGACATTTTAAACTGAACCCCATCTTTTCCATTACCAACAACAGATAATTCCACCCAACCCTATCGTACACTTTGCTTATATCAAGCTTGATTGCCATCCCTAGATTCTTGGATCGATTACGTTTCATATGATCAAACAATTCGTGAGCCACAAGAATGTTATTAGAGATTTGTCTTCCTTTTAAGAATGCATTTTGAAAAGGCAAGATGACCTCTTGCAACACTAACTTTAATTTGTTTGCCAGTGTTTTTGCAATAATTTTATAAATAACATTACATAGACTGATAGAGAAAAATTGTTCCATTCTTTGTGGATTTTGGAAAAATTATTCCTCTCTTTACAAATTTTGGCATTTAGGAATTAGAACCAGGAAAGTTTGATTCACATCCTATAGAGATGTTTGGTTGAGGAAGATATTCTGAACAAAATAAATCACCTTTTCCTTCACTATATTCCAATATTTTTGATAAAAATCTGCCTGGAATTTCTTATGACCCGGTGCTTTCAATTTTCCCATATCAAAAAGAGCTTCTTTGATTTCATCTGTAGAAAAGGGCTGGTCAAGATAGTGCCTAGATTCCTGTGACAGTTCTTTATGAATGCAGGCAGTGATTTCCTTGATATCACAGCAAGTGGGATTGGGATGGGTTGAATTAAAAAGATCTTCATAAATTTTCTGAAAAGCTTGTTGATTGATCTTCTCTTGTGTGATCCAAATCCCATTTGCATCATAAATACCTATTATGTGAGTGTGTGATGAGGACATGGAAGCATAGTGGGGCCCACACATGGCTTGGGTGGGGTCCACGCATGGAAGCATACAAGGAGGAGTATGGGAGCATCTTGTGGAATGTTTGGTTTTATTTTAGAGTGCTTTAGTAGAGATTTTATTAGTTTATTTCTTGTTTTTATTAAGTATTAGAGTTAGGGATATAGTGAGTATTTTGGTTTTTTGTATTGGGCATAATTGTGCTGACCCTAAATAGTTGGGATAAGGCTGTTTGTTGTTGTTGTTGTTGTTGTATATTGGGCATAATTGTAAGAGTTTATAAAACAGCCCCACGTTTTGTACTGAATTTTTTAATGAATGAAGTTTATTAATAAAAAAGGTCTTGTTTTCTCTCTACACGAGTGAGAATGGTTCTCTCTTATTCAAGCTTTAGTGTCAAGATTGGAGACCTTGGTTGGTGATTTCCTCATAAGGTATTTTTTTTTCTCCTGGTTATACCTCCATGAAAGCTTGCTACCCATTACTTGAAACCGTTAATTACATTACCCTTTTCTTCCATCTTCATCACTTCAGTACATGTCTCCATCCTAGGCATCTGGCCACATATACCATCATTCTTTTATTTTCCTTTGTGATTAATCCCATCAAATAACCCATTATTCCATACTATCCCAGTCGGCCACCCATAGCTCCCATACGTATTTTGAAAACCCATCTTTCCAAATTATTACTTGCTGCCCAGATTCTTTTCCAGCAGCATATATACTTGTTTAAATCTTCAAGTTCCACCTGGAAGCTACTCCCATACCCTGCTATGGGCAACCCTGCTATGGGCATAAAACGCTATTCCTTATTGTTTTTACTTTCAAGAATTTAAAATCCAACCCATACAGACCAGTGGCCAGATCCTTCTATTGTTCTTTATGTTTTCTTAAAGAAAGCTTAAACTATTACAGCTGGCTGACCATAAACCTATTTCTTTGATCATGTAATAATTTGGGAGGTAATTTTGCTTGGATTTTTAAAGAAATTACCCTTCAACA
This sequence comes from Platanus orientalis, assembly GCA_025762735.1. Lineage (NCBI taxonomy): Eukaryota > Viridiplantae > Streptophyta > Magnoliopsida > Proteales > Platanaceae > Platanus > Platanus orientalis. The sequence goes on from JAOXJP010040157.1 coordinate 4,960, forward strand.
GTGAATGTATATTGCTGTGTGGATTGTTTTTGCATTCTAAGTGTTTGGGGAAAGGCCTGAGAGCATGTTTCTACACTGATCTATTTTAGTGGGCTGCATTTAATTTTTGTCTACTCTTGGTTTGTACTGCATCACTGTGACTTCTAGCCCTTTGTTGAATGATGGATAAATGGAAAAACTTTGTATTCTTATCTTCCCATTTCAGCCAGTCAACATGAGATTTTTGCATCACAACATCTCTCTTCTCTTTGCAGTAGATCATCCAAAAGTTTTGGCATTTTAGGGATCTCTGCTTTTTCTGGGGTCTTCAGCAGGCGACTGGTGAAGAAATAAAAGATGGGATTTAATGTTATATATTCTGTTAGATACCTTTCCAAACTCTTTTTTGTTTCCTTCTTTGAGAGCAGGCACCAGATTAGTGAGGTGATTTATAATAGAACATAAGTTGTTAGGGTCAGAAGATGACTCGCATTCTTTTTCTATTACACTATTCAAAACGAAATGGCCGAAATTTCGACCTCCTTTTTGGTTCAATTGTTAAGATGATTGGAAGGTGATCCAAACCCGTTGCCATTAAATTTTCAATCCAAGCATTGGGAAATTTGAGTTTATATCCCATATTTATAGCTCCTTTAACTATACTCTCCTCAATCAGATTTCCATTTTATTGTCTATTTGACCACATAAAATGTGGACATCAAAATCCCAAATCTATGAGATTACCAGCATTTAGAATTTGTCGACCCTGATCAAGTTGACTAGGGTATACTGATTTACCACCTCTTTTATCTCTCAGATCCCATATACAGTTCCAGTATCCTATACAAAGGAGAGGATCTGAAATTAAGGAGATTCTATTTTTACAAATTTTCTCTAAAAACTTACCTTGAAGCCATATCAGGCTTCCCATAAATTAAAATGCACCACCATGGACTGCTTTCATAATTACACCTTATATTGGCCATAATCCAGTTTTGAATTTTTTCCACAATCTTAAGATTAATATAATCTCTCCGTAGAACTAACAGGCCTCCTGTTAGCCCTCTCAAGTCCACTCCATCAAAATTACACACTTTTTTTTTCCTATAGCATTAACTACTGAGGATTTTATTTTACAGCTATAAACAAGATTTCGGGATTTTTGGAGCACATTAGCTCTTTTATTGAACGAATTGTCGAGGGGGTCCCAATCCCCCAAATTCCAAGCTAAAAGACTTATGGCTGATGCCATGGCTGTTTCGGGACAGCCATGGGAACCCACTTATTGGAAACAGTCAGGATCCACTCCCTTATGTTGCACCTCAACACATTCCACATGTTGAAGTTGTACCCCCTTTTTCAAAGAAAATAATATATAATTTCCCCTTTCATATAAGCTAATCACGAGATTATCTCCATTTGACTCTATTTTTTCCAGGTGGTGCTCAACTTCATTTGTGTTTTTTGAAGTGGAGACCAGTGTCATTTTTTCCAGGTGGTGCTCAACTTCATTTGTGTTTTTTGAAGTGGAGACCAGTGTCATTTTTTCCCCCTGATTTCTAAATTTGAAGCACCCTACCAAATTTTTTTTTTACTGACAATTTGACATGCATAAGAATGGGATAGTGAAAATGATGGTAAAGTATCATTGTTAGGGGATGAATGTACCTCCACAAATTGATAAAGGCATGGATGTTTCACCATAGGACGAGATTCCTCCAAAACTATCGTCTCTTCATCTGAACAAGCCCTCATCTGGGTTCCCTGCTGGTTCACAATTACATCATCTATCTGCATGGGATCGTTAAAATTATGTGAACATGGGATCATTCTCACTGCCATCTTAGGATTAGATGGGACCAATGAAGTTGACTTAGTTTGGGTGATGCAAAAAGGTTGATCTGTATCTCCTTACATATGCATAGGCTGATGAGTCATCATTTCATTTCCTAGTATTTTCATTTGATTTTCATCTTGCATGATAGTCACTTCCATAGTCTCTGTAGGGCTGTTTATATTCCTGACTGTTTGAAAATATCACCCTGTTCCACGTCCCTAATAACGAGTCTTCCACTCTTAGTATTGAATTCCTATGTATCCCAGATGTTACCCAAAGAAGGTGGTGATCAACTTTGGGTGATGTAAAAAGGTTGATCCGTATCTCCCTGTATATGCATAGGGTGATGAATCATCATTTCATTTCCAAGTATATTCATTTGATTTTTCATCTTGCATGATAGTCACTCCGATACTCTGTAGGTTGTCTATATTCCCTCTGCTTGAAAAATATCACCCTGTTCCATGCCCCTAATAACGAGTTCACCACTCCTAGTATTGAAGTCCAATGTATCCCAGATGTTACCCAAAGATGGTGGTGAGCAGTCAATTATTGGTTGCTTGACTTTGTCCTTGGTGAAACATAAAAGCGGGTTCGCCGAGTCCATCTCTATAAGCTTAGAGACATTGTCTTGACATAAAATTTTTCCATTCTTGCTTCCTTTTCTGTATTCTGCACAGCCCACATGTCAGTCTCTAAAGGCGTGTTTTGGATGACGAAAGATGTTGTAAAGGACTCCTGTGCCTTCCCTTGGTTCATGGATTGTACTTCTGCCTGCATACTTAATGGAAGTGGTTGAAGTAGCTTGTTTATTTTCCACTAGACTTTACAAGTATGGCAGGTAGAGAACTTGTTTTAGCATTCACACTGTCATCCTTCTCATGAACAGTAATCATGGGAGTCTAGTAAGAGTTGCAGACTGAATTTCAGCCTGAACTCAGCTCGGCCTGGCCTAGCCCGAAGTAGTTATAAAAGATGGCCCAGCCCGAAGTAGTTATAAACGATGGCCCAGCCCAACCTTAAATAGGTGTAAAATATAGCCCCGACCCAAAATTGGTATAGCTTTAGCCCAACAAATATAGCTGCATGAGGGCAGTTTTGGACCCATTATCAGCCCAAATTTAGCTAGTGAAGCTTATTTTTAAAGTTTTTTAGGGGCAGTTATGGGCCCATTATCAACGAATTTAGGGAGATTTGAGTTTGGGCTGCCCGAACTTGGCCCGAAGCCCATGATTTTAAAATGGGCTGAGTTCAGGCTGGCTATCTCGGCCTGACTTCAGGCACGAGCTGTGTTTGGGCTGACCTTGGCTTGGCTCGATTGACATCCCTAGGACTCTGGCGACTGCACCTCTTCTTACCGGCAAGACGATTCACCCGTGACAACATTCTTCGGTTTTCTTTTATCCACCTCTTCCGATTTCCGTCCAACCGGAAGCCTATTTTTTGATGATCGCATTAAAGATACACCTGTATTTCCACTACCTGAGATAACACCAAAACTCCTACCATTATCATCGTTGAAAGGCCATTTGTTAGTTGGTCAGGGTTTCGGTGAGCTACTCTATAGATGATGCCCGACACCGGTTCTATCATGAGAAATTGAGACCTTCATACCTCTTACTCTTGCCTCAAAAGAGTATTCACATTCTCGGTTGTCATGGCCCATTTTTCCACAAAAATAACAGAAGATTGGCATGTGTTTGTATTTAAAATATGCCAAAATATCGTATTTGTCTTGCATCTAGAGCAATATGGAATGTTTTGGGGCCTACTTACTTACCTGAAGATATGGGCCCTCAGGAGAATCATACTTAGTAGCATCTTTATACACATTCCGTCCCAACCGATTTGCAATACCTTTTGCCATGGTATCTGTATGGAGGCCAACTGGAACATTATAGATTTGGATCCAAAACTCCATTGGCCCAAATATATATATATATATATATATATATATATATATATATATATATTCCCAGCAAAATCACTGTGTTCCACTCCGATTCCAGTGCTAAATGGTTATCGAAGGACCAAGGGCCATTTGTGAGGGCGTTCTTAAAATCCATACGGTGACCATTTAGTACTGGAATTGGAGTGGAACCCAGTGATTTTGCTGAAAGTAAGCTGCAAAGAGATTAGTTTTTAAATGACGTACCTTAACAAATTTCATTGGTTTCCATGATTCAACTAAGTTCTTAACAAAGAAATACGTTTTAATAGGTGTTCATGGATCATCCAAAACAGCACACTCATCTCCTAGTTGCCAGACTGAAAATCTGTCAGTTCTTTCGATATCAACAATACAATCTGTTGTTGTAAACTTCTCCATATACTCAGACAGCTGATCTACCAGTATACGACCTTTCTCATCATTATCCTCATTACTGGCCTTCATTGATTCTTCTTCCTCTTACTTTATCCATTCTTCAACCCATCAGTGCCTACTCGTTCTCAACCACTGTTGATCATTGATCTTGTCCCCACCCACCCACCCACCCACCCACACACACACACACACATCAATTTGTTATAAAGTTCAACTCAGCACCTTCTGACGGATACTAGTTAGGAAATTTAGGCCTGTAAACATTAGGGGTAGCCTAAGAGTAGTCTTCTTCACTCAATCAAGGTCTGGTGGGGAAGGGATTTGAATAGAGCCAAGACCTTATTCCCATGGCGGGGTCTTTGGCTCATTCTGTTTGTAGGTTTTGACTGTATGATTGAAGGTGACTCTAATTATTGGGTTTGATCCCCAGGGATAGGTCCACATGGGCTGTCATTTCTCTCTGGAAAGGATCATTTCTTATATCCTAGTTGAACATCTTGGTCCCCTGAACATACGGCTGTCCAATGACTTAGCAGATCCATTAATGGAGGGTGATGTTTCTTGGCTTCATTTTTATTGTGGAGAAGATTAGGTACGAATGAAATTCGTACTGATGCATCAGAATGGCGCCAGGGGGCGGACACATCAGCGCTGAAAAGTGACAAGCGCCCCCCAAAAAGTGTAAGTCACTTTTCGGCACTGATGCGTCAGCCCCTTGGTGCTGTTTGAACGCATCAGTACAAACTTCATTCGTACATAATCCTAGCCCTTTTTATTGTGGTTCTTCTGTGTTGTAATTATTATTATTTTTTTCTATTTTTTGATGCCTTTCTCAATTGTCTTTTCTTGAATCCCCTCTTTCTTTTCTTATATATAGATTTCTTCATTATTGATAAATCAGAAGAAACAAAGATTCTTATATGCAGAATTAACTGTTGTGGTTTTTGCTGTATTAAAGCTCTTTTACTCAAATGAATGCTTGAGTAATAAACTGAGTAATCTGTGTTTCTTATGAAAAGTTGAATGTGCTAGTGTAGAGTAAAACATGACTTGGTGCTAGTGGAAATTGTTGCCCAAACTTCTACTCCCCTAAGCCGCTGCCTGGGTTTGGTTTGATATTATTCAATTCATTGAATAACTGGCTCAGTTTCTGATAGGGAAATTGTTCACTGTGAGCCCAGTTGTCTGAGTTGTCCTCTTCCCGGTGTAGGGTGATATTTTCAATCTATTAACGATGGGGTTGTTTTCATGCTGAGTGATTTTGGACCTGACCCGGAACCGAACTGACTGGATTTATTGCCACTCTTAGTTTGCATATGAGAATGTCAATTTTTTGGTGCCCTTTTATTCTTTTAGTTCAGTAGAACCCAATTTTTTTTATTGATTTTATCTCACATGGTAATGTTACTTTGTTGCCAGTGGAAAGGAGACTGAGTTCCACATTGAGCCTGAATTGACTCTCGAGTTGATGATGGCAGCCAATTATCTTCATACTTGAGAGCCTTGACTCCCCCCTTTGCTTCTTGGGTAACAAGTCACGCTGAACATTGTAAGGAGAATCTGTTATGCAATCTTTTTTCTTTTGGCTGGGTTGGGGCGCGCTGGGTTGGGGCTTATTAGCATGGTAGCATTCAATATGATTATAACTTTAATGTAATTATATATGGGTGCATATAGCAACATGGAGCCTAACCGTGTTGGTTTATATATTAATTTTTTAAAAAAACTATTTTATCAGGTGGCACGAGAAGACTTAAAAAGACTTCAAGGTACTTCCATCGGTTTAACATACCTACATTCATACATCACAAGTGGGTATATTTGGCCTTTCTATGTGATTGTTGCCCCTGGATGCTAAAAGGGGACTAATATGGTTGAAATGTAAGCACATATTAGGGAATATAACATTCTTCTTGTAACTTCACAGACTTATCCATACTCCCAAAAGTGTAAAAAGGTACGTACTGTGCTCTCTGTCTTAACTTAATTCATGCCATTTAGTTACAGTTATATTTAACTCTCATATATATTCTGTTTTCTTAGTATTCTTTCTAATATTATCTAGCGACCCTAAATTATTGTTTCATTTTATATCATAGATAGTTTTTTTATGTTGGGGAGAAATTACCTCGTTATCCTCATTATATACAAAATGGTCTCTGTACCACAAATGTGATTGGCACCCTCCTACATGTTGCTTGCATTTTAGTACCAAGATTTCAGAGGATTGGAAACTTGGTCATTTTGGTCCCCCTGGGCCACAATTTGGAAGCACATTTTTTATATTATTTTATTACCATGAGACAAATCTCGTTATATTAAATTAAATAACGAAATTTTGTAACTTTTTCAAAATTTTTTTTGCTGATATAAATGATTTTTTTTTTCCTTTCATTGTTAGGCATTTTCCATTTATTCTCTTGATTTTTACCCTGTTAGTAACCCAAAATATTTCGTTACACACCGAAATCTCATGTGTCTTTTGGAAAGGATTTGTAAGGCACTCCCCTGTAATCCTCCCTATCCCCCCAGCCTCCCAAGTGAAACAAGTGGCTCCTGTTTTGGCACAACCTAATTAGAATAGAATAGAGTTAGTCAAACAACGGTTCAAAGGTATTTTTCCTTGCCCGACACAAAATATTCTCCAGGATACCAGCACATCCTAATTCCCATTGATACTCCCGAGCATAGGAGAAACTGCCTAGCTATCGTTTTGCCAAACCAAAGCAGATTTCCTGTAGTCGTTTTAGTTTAGGGAAACTGAAGCACCAGGGGCGTCAGGTGACATGTCAGCAGAAAAAGTAAACCACTGCCAGTGTTTTTTCACTTTTTCCACCCACGTGTTATCCGACACCTTGGTGATTCAGTTTCACTACAGTAAAACGGCTACAGGAAATCCGCTTTGTTTGCAAACACCTTTTATCATCCTGATCACTAAGCTAGAGCTGTAAAACTTTTACTTAGATTAACATGGTTCGTTTAGTTTCAAACACCGTAGGTCACTTAGACTTTGAAGAAATGTTGTGATTTCTATTTTTATTATGATTTGAGATGATTCTATTATAAAAATGACATTTCAAATATAGGGTCATTTTTGCATCGGGACACCATCAGTAATGACTTAGGTTCCTCCAACAAAGTCCTATGTTTGATATTTCATTTTTTAAATGCCAAGTGAAGAAACTTCCAACCGAACTTGGTGAGCTGTCTAGGACTATTGTGTTTGTTGGCAGATTAGATCTTCTCCTGCCGCCTTATGACCATCTTTCAACTTCAGGCATTAATCGACCCTACGTCTTCCATATGGAAGATAGATGGCACAGCCAACCGAGCACCGGGGCATTGGCTCCTATCTCATCTTGTAACAGTCTGATACTGTGATTATTGGTGGTGATGGGTGGGTGTGGTCAGCTCTCCGGTCAGTCCAATACTCGTATGCTTAACCCCGCAAAGGATTTTTCAAAAATTGCAATTCACTTTTTCCCTCCAATAGTGTCCTGCCACCTGTTAGATTGGACCTTAGCAGGTCATTAGTGGCAGTAGAGCATCCGGTCTAGCTTAACCCAAACCAAGTTGGAATGCATTAACACCAACAAGACCCACCCCACAAAACTGTGGAACTTTGGGCTGGGATTTTGTGCTCCCTCTAAATTGCTACTAACCTGCTCCCCGCATGTGGGGAAAACACATCACTTTGAGAAGTGATTTACACTTTTTGGAAGAGGGTGTGCTCCCCGCATGTGGGGAAAACACATCACTTTGAGAAGTGATTTACACTTTTTGGAAGAGGGTGTAAATCACTTTTTGATGTGATGTGTACCCCAACATGAAGGAAGCATGTTTGGGGCATATTAGGAGGGAGCACAAAATCCTGGGGGTGGAATTTCATACTGTTTAGGGCAAGTTTACATGAGTTTGCATCAATGGATCAGGTTCAGTTGGACCAAAATGTGACCATATAGTGTAAAATCGGGGCTAAATCCAGTGGGTTGGCTTGGTCAGACTGTCAGGAAGTCCGGAGAACCCGGCTCATTCAGTCAAAACTCGTTTGACATTCATATCTACTGTGTAAGATATCCAAAATTTATACTTGTAGGATACCAAAATTTAAAATTCAAACATTATAAAGAGGCGAAGTGGCCGGTAAAACACAACAGCTAAGGATTCCTATTTCTAAATGATTCTAACACAGCATTGAGGTGACAGGTTAAAATGGACACGTGTTTCACTAGATCATGGCAAGTTTTCGTGAATGGATAAAAAATGCTCACCTTAACGAATGCTAACCACTGCTCCTTGTCAGGCGGCAGGCACATCAGCACCAAAAAGTGAATATGCATCCCCCAAAAAAGTGAAAATCACCTTTCAACGCTGATGTGTCTGCCGCTGACAAGAAGCAATGATGAGCGTTTTGTTAAGGGAAGCGTTCATAAACCGATCCCCAAGTTTTCAGTACAATAACCTTCTGCTATATGGCAATAGGAGCCATTAACCTGCTTATTTGTTACAAAAGAACACTCCAGATATTTTCTTGTCTGCTTAAAGTCTTGTTAAAGTGCTGCCAAATCTGGAGTGTGGTACATGACAAAAAAGATTTACACACATAAAAGACCTGTTCGTGTGTTTTAATTATTTTACCACACATTGCACTCGGAAATAGGCAAAACGTTAACAAGACTTTAACGGATAGGAGAGGATCCTAGCCCACAAAAGAAATTAATACAAGAAAATTCAGGAAAATATAGTAGTTAATTCATATGGGAATGGTTAAAACAAGGATAATTCAAAGGGTCCCTTATACAATGGATGGTCTATTGGAGTGGAGTCTAATGACAGCTAGAGGCGAAAGGATGAATCAAGAAAACAAGTTCCAACAGTGTCGGATCAATCTAATTGGTCAACGGATCGATCAAATCGATCCGAGGCACCCTGGATTGATCCAACAGTGATGAAACAAATTTGAAAAATTCCATAGAGTATCGAGAAGCCCTAGTTTCATGTTGGGATCAGCTTGTATGATCTATATAAGGTCTCTATTGTTGTTTATTACAAGAAAAATACTTATTTAGGCACTTTTCCTTCGCAACTATGTATTTGCGACGGTATTCTACCGTCCTAGGTTGTCGCAACAACGATGGTCACTAATAGAGTTTTTTTGCGAGTTCTTGCAAAAACTCTTAATGGTGAGGGCGTATGACCGTTGGAAGAAAAAGGAGGTGACAGGTTAAGTATTTATGAAGGCATATGACTAACGGATTTGAAAAAACCAATCCTCATAACTAGAATACCAAACGAGAAAGGATTTGATAGATTAAGTATTTGTGAGGGCTATGTGCCCTCGCAATTATTCATCTAATATTTACGATCTTCGTTTGCGATGGCTACTTGTCATCACAACTAAAACCTTTTGCAAGGGCCATGTAAGCCCTCATTAATGTTTTATACTTTTATTAGGTATTTTTTTTTATACTGAAACCCAAATTTGGTTGGAAAAGGTTTATCATATTTGGAGGCCTAAGCCCACACTAGCTAGAAAGGGCCCTAGAAACTATGGAAAAATTATATGAAGCTCTAGGATTGTTTACAGAAACTTTAGGATTGTTTTTGGGTTTGTTTAGGGTTATTTTAATGATGTATTTATGTAGTAGGGAGTTCTATGTAATAAGACATTTATCTGCTAAGGGTCTAGGTGCAAATAATGATTTATTTGAGTTTATTTGAAATTAATGTAAGTGAATAATAAGAGTACTAATTGTAATAGGAGTCTTAAGGGATTATTATAAGTAGCATAAAACATAAGATTGTAATCAGATTTGAATATTATTGAAAATAAATTTGGGTTTTTGTGTCTACGATTTGGGACAACTTCCCTTTTCTATCTTTTCCCTATGATCTCCTCTTTTTTTCTTTCTTCTTTCTTAATTATTCTTCTTACTGAAATTTTATTTATTTCTTATTGATTACTCTTTATTGTGTTAAAGATTACCAAGAATCATCAATAAACAATCTTGATTAAGTTCTTGATTATAAAATTTTAAAGCAACATATATTCATTTTTTTTCATTATCTTCTATTGTTTTTCTTGATTCTTTCTTTAATTTCTTGAATCCTTCTTTACTTTTTTGAATTTATTCTCTTTTAATCCTTTTTTTAATCAAGAATTACACTCTTGAGTTCTTTCTTTAGTCTTCTTGAATTTTTATTATTTATTATTATTTTTTAAATTAAATTCTTAATACTCTTTATTTAATTCTTGAAACCTCATCATTCTTTCTTTTCTAAAATTCAAGAATTAATTGTTTTTGCAATCTTTAGGTTGTTTTGCACACCTTCCCATCATCCTTCCTATTGTAGGATCCTATTCTTTTAGGCATTCTATATCATTTTTCCTTATAAATAATCTTGTCGGTTTTGATTTTTATTTCAAAGTAACCGTTAAATCTTAAAAGGATCTAACGGTGAGGACTTAAAAAGTCCTTTCCACATGAAGTGACGACTTGAGATTAAAAACCCTAATTTAATATTGGGGAAAACATCAAAAGTGAAGGTAGTTGTCAAAGTGGGTTTCTTCTTGTTTTTCTTCTCAGGGTTTGTGAGAGAGCAAGGGTGTACAAGGGCTTTGGTGTGGGTTTTTGGGTTTGAAATTACACACTTTTTGTACGGATTTCACATTACATAGTGAAGAAGATTATTTCTCTCCTGTGGATGTAGGAACATTGCCGAACCACGTAAATCTTTGTGTCTTCTATTTTTCTTGTACTTTGATTTGATTTGATTTATTTTTCTTATTAATTCGTACTGGAATATTGCTGCAAATCACAACAAGTGGTATCAGAGCGTCGGGTTTCGGCTAGGGAGGATTGAAATTAAGAACAAGTTTTTAATTATCGGATTTTAGTATGATTACAGGAAAATAATTATCGATGGCCAAGTTCGAGGTGGAGCCCTTTGATGGAAAAAATAACTTTAGCCTGTGGCAAAGTACGGTTAAAGATATTATGGTGCAACAAGGGCTAATCAAAGCATTATTTGGTAAGGAAAAGAAGCCGACAACCATGTCTGATGGTGACTGGGAGGAACTTGAGATGAAGGCAGTGAGCACCATCTGCTTATGTTTCACACCAGAGGTAAAGTACAATGTTTTGAATGAAACTTCTGCTCCAAGATTATGGAAAAAATTAGAAAATTTATGTGTTAAAATCGCTCACAAATAAATTATTTAAAAAAACAATTATATCAAATGCGGATGGAGGAAGGAACTAATATTTTGGATCATCTCAATGTATTTAATAAAATTATTACTCAATTGTTAAGCGTTGAGGTGAAAATTGA